>JARSSU010041814.1:0-54402 GCA_029619165.1 Eurosta solidaginis | reverse complement strand
GTATCATCAGTATTCACGAGCCAGTTCCACGTACTGCTACTCTGGGTGATACGAGCGACGAACAGGAGATCGGTTACGACCAGATCTAGCCACATTGAAAGACGACCAGATTTTGGGATGAGGCATGATGAGCGACTATTGTTTGTGACTCTAGACGCGAAACAGATACTAACACATACAAGGCAAGCTCCACCAATCTTTCAATTCTGATGTGTTTCTTTAAGTCTAATAACCATGAATATGATTTGACAAAAATCTTAAAAACTGAATTTAATTGACTATATTAAAAACTAGAATCAATTTTAAAAAACGGTAATTGCAGATTCGGATCAGCGTCATAATAATTTACTTAAAAACCACTTTAGTTTCCCAGATCCAAAACCGTGTGTCCTTGTGTAATAGTCTAAGCCTTTGTGCAATCCTATATAGTATTAGTAATAGCACGTCGTAGGCGATACTTACAAGCGCATAGTGATATCATTCAGTTTTTGAGAGAATTAGAAGCGCTAGATGCACAGTGGATTACGCTAGTTACTATTCAAAAGACAAATGTGCCCTCTTTTGTTATGGAAATGGTCTAAGTCGTTTTAGTGGTAATAGTTTTGTGTCCTCTCCTCGCCTCCTGTTTGAATTAAGACCATTTCATATTAAAAGCACAATTGTAGTTCTTGCGGTATTGGATCACAATGTAATCTTCCAGCGGTGAAGGAAACGTTATACGTTTGCTCCGTGCATTAACTAAACAGAATATATGGCTTATTATCCATTTCTTATCGACGAGATATTTTATCGATAAGGTATAGACGAGCTATCGGTTTTTTATAAGCTTGCTATCGATTAACATTAGTTATCGATGACTTAACGATTTATATCGAGAATTTTCGATTTCTGTCTAAAATTTATCGTAATTATCAAATAGCTGTCGATTATTTATCGTAAGGATATCGATATGCTATTTTAAGTTATAGGTTAGTTTTCAAAGAAATAACGATTTTTCATTGGAAAGCTATCGTTTAAACTATAGAAGATTTATCGATAATTTACATATAAGTTATCGATTTGTTGAAGAAAGGTTATCGATTTCGTATCGAAAAATTATTGATTTGTTATATTATGGCTACCAACTTGTGTCACGTGGAATGCACATCTGGATGTCACCTTAAACAAAGCAACCAAGTCTTTTTTGGCCTGCAATCGACGCGACGCTATGTAAAAAACACGAAGAATGCTTAGATTATGCTTACTGGACATTCACACGCTAGGCTAAAGTAAATAATCGCCTACGCTTTCTTAGTCTGGTGGTGGATACCACTCGAAGAACAGCAATAACAAAATTAAGAGAACTGCATCGACTAGTTGTATTGGCATAACGGGTGTGGTGGGAATATTTTTTACTGATTCGCATGATAAGACAAATTAAAGAAAAGAGAAAATTCATAGAAAATTCTGTATTGCAACAACGTGATGCAATGACGCCCACGAATCTCACAGAATTCTGAGGTAAAACAGATTCCCGGGCTTCAGGGACAAGAGAATATGCAACATGCAGACTACCTAGCCAAGCAGGATGTTGAAGCAGCATTATAAGATCAAGAGCGCTTCTGCAGACCAACAGAGGTACACACTAAGGAAACCAAAGTTACTGGAAAATTACGCATATCAGACAATAGTGGATTAAATGCCCAGGTCAAATTCTTATACTCTCTGCAACTAGAATAACAGCCAAACTCATCATTTAGGCAGATAGGGCCTAAGAATTTCATCGGGTACTTTTACAGGATATTATAGTCTACGATTTCACCTGAGTAAGTTAATACTATCCCACATCTTGGAAGCGGACTCTTGATCCCTCCGCGATATTGTGAAAAAGCCTGAAGAGTACAAGTTCAATAAGCCTAGTTGCACAGGCCTAATAGCAACAACTTCAACCTCTGAACGTGCTTGGTTAAATTTAAACACATTAGTTTTCTAGACGTAACACTATATCTTTGCACATCGAACTTTACGAGCAATTGGTACTCACGTCATTTCGTTCTCAAATTTGATTGAGAATACATTTTTCATATTTTTTTAACACAGTTTTAAAGCAGGCTAATTTCCAATATTTTGCGGACATACATATTTGGCATATTTTGATAAATTTTTTTGTTAACTTTCAAAAAGATATTAAAAATTTTTCTACACGTACTACTCGAGCTCCTTTTTTTCTCTACACCATAGTGCACTGCCTGCTAGATTTACACCATCTGACTTACTTACTATGGCTACATTCCTACTTTCATATCTATATATATATATATAGTAAAAAAAAAGATACTTGAGTACATTTATAAGGCATTGTGTAGGCTGTTGGATAAGCGAAAACTGTCTAATAAACCTAAAATTACATTGATTGGTGGCCCGCTATAATGAAGATGAGAAATACAAAAGTATTAGGTGATGTCGATGATGGCAAAGCGGTGATAGTACTTAAATGCCAAAGGCATTATTTTTTTTGTGTTCTTTTTCTCACTTTTGTTTTATTTATATATGACGGCGATAAACATGAGTATTTTTCAACTATGCTAGTCACGAGTATTTGCTAGATTTATAGATACTTATCTACGTATGTGTTGCTTACGTCTGTGCTTAACTGAAACACAGTTATTACAAAGCTAGAATTAGAGTTTGAGTTGGTTATGTAAGTGGGACATTGAGAAGAATATTTACATATACAAAAAGTATGTATTCAATATGAATGATTATAATTCTATTTTAGCTATTGTCAGAAAATGTACATTTTTGCACTTAATGATCACAAAATACTGTTATTTCCCAAATGTTAACTTAGCTAAAGTGATTACTTGAATAAGAATAGCTTTTAATTCAACCCATTAAGAGTCGAAGCGAAAACTACTAAATTTTTCTAAAGATTTTTAATGAGTAATTGAAGGGGATACATTTTCGGTGATAAAAAGAAAAAAACTAGTGTAATTTTTTTTGTAGAATTCATTGTAAACGTATTTAAAAGCGATTAGCTATTGCACATACATACAATTATATACCAGAACTACGTGAGCCATGATCCTAGTATAGATGTATGATCCGATTTGATATAAGTCTCTCCAATGTTTCTTTGTATTACATGGTACTTCCTGATCAAGACTGAGTGTGAGAATATAGCCTTGATCGGCAGTTGGGTCTCCACATATGAACTGACGCGCATGCAGCTTAAGCTCGCTACCTGCAGTACTTCTGTGTATTCATCACGGCTAGAGGGTTAGATCTGTTGTGGCCACAAGGTGTCCTTTGAAGCTTAGGCACGTGCCAATGTAGTCCATTTGACCTATACTAGTTGGCGATATACTGCTATGGCCATAATGTCTGCACGCAAGTTGCCCGAGGCCTTAAGCTTTGTTGTGATTATTAGACTATTTATTTGGTCATTAGTCCTGCAAGCGAGGAGGCCACACAATTATATTGTCGGCATAGTTTTTTAGAGTATCTGTTGTGCTAAGCATCTATGTTCTGATAAAGCCGATCCAGCTGTAAGGACGGATGTACTTCAATGGAGTTGAGACTATCGATGATCATTCGTTTCGAGACGTTGTTGAAAACCCCGGCAATGTTTAAAAAAACTTAGGCAATATTCCGGGTGTTCCAGTGCTATCTCTATAAATGCCCACCCTATGCAATGCAGCATGAACTGACTTGCCTTTGTGTAAGCATATTGTGGTGCCGGGAATTATGCTTCATTAGTTTTAGATTTCATATATACATATTTTAATCTCTCTAAGTTATGAGCAGAAAAGATGCAAACTAACAGCTTACGCATTCAGATCATTGCTTCTTCCTGCTTTCGATCCGTTCTTCAGGGATGTAGTTCAGTCTCATGCAAAGCTCACACATGATTCCAAGCCATTCTGCCATCGTTGCATCTGCCATTTGCAGCATAGCAGGATAGCCCATCTAGGCCGGCAATTTGAGTTTGACTAAAGTTTTTATCGCTCATTCAATTTGGTATTTGTCACCATCTGCTACTGTTCATTATAAATTTCGAGTGTTTCAGTTACATAATTAATAGTAGAAGTTTCTTAAATTATCGAAAATCAAGGTTCGAATCGAGCTCAGCCGAACAATAATTTTTTCAATGATAATTATTGTTGTTTTTTTTAATTTAATTTTTCTAAATTTGAATATTGTATTTGTTTTTGGAATAATAAGTAGAAAATTTTTCAGACAACCTGCCATAGCTGCGCAGATAGATCCACTTCGAAGGGTGCTAAGCCTTCATCATCAGTACGCTTTAGGCATGCTGCGCTAACTTATTTGAAAATTTTGATGAAAATTGTTCACTTCTATAAATTAGTACTTAATATATTTGAATGAAGTACCTACCCATTCAATATATAAGGTTAGTTTATTACATAGAGTACAAACATTTTAAAATTTCCACTTTTTTCAACTCTATCCAAAGCTTCTGAAATAAATACAAGTAGGAAGGCTAAGTTCGGGGTGTAAACCGAACATTACATACTCAGTTGAGAGCTATGGAGACAAAATAAGGAAAATCACCATGTAGGAAAATGAACCTAGGGTAACCCTGGAATGTGGTTGTATGACATGTGTATCAAATGAAGGTATTAAAGAGTATTTTAAGAGAGAGTAGGCCATAGTTCTATGGATGGACGCCATTTAGGATATCGCCATAAAGGTGGACCAGGGCTGACTCTAGAATTTGTTTGTACGATATGGGTATCAAATGAAAGGTGTTACTGAGCATTTTAAGAGGGAGTGGGCCTTAGGTCTATCGGTGGACGCCCTTTCGAGATATCGCCATTAAGGTGGACCAGGGGTGACTCTAGAATGTGTTTGTACGATATGGGTATCAAATGAAAGGTGGTAATGAGTATTTTAAAAGGGAATGGGCTTTAGTTCTATAGGTGAACGCCTTTTCGAGAAATCGCCATAAAGGTGGACCAGGGGTGACTCTAGAATATGTTTGTACGATATGGGTATCAAGGAAAGCTGTTAATGAGTATTTTGAAAAGGAGTGATCCTTAGTCCATAGGTGGCCGCCGTTTCGAGATATCGCCATAAAGGTGGACCAGGGGTGTCTCTAGAATGTGTTTGTACGATATGGGAATCAAATGAAAGGTGTTACTGAGCATTTTAAGAGGGAGTGGGCATTAGGTCTATAGGTGGACGCCTTTTCGAGATATTGCCATTAGGGTGGGCCAGGGGTGACTCTAGAATGTTTGTACGATATGGGTATAAAACGAAAGTGTTACTGAGCATTTTAAGAGGGAGTGGGCAATAGGTCTATAGGTGGACGCCTTTTCGAAATGTCGCCATTAGGGTGGGCCAGGGGTGACTCTAGAATGTGTTTGTATGATATGGGTATCAAATGAAAGATGGTAATGAGTATCTTAAAAGGGAGTAATCCTTAGTTCTATAGGTGGACGCCTTTTCGATATATCGCCATAAAGGTGGACCAAGGGTGACTCTAGAATGTTTGTACGATATGGGTATCAAACGAAAGGTGTTACTGAGCATTTTAAGAGGGAGTGGGCATTAGGTCTATAAGTGGACGCCTTTTCGAGATATCGTCATTAGGGTGGGCCAGGGGTGACTCTAGAATGTGTTTGTACGATATGGGTATCAAACGAAAGGTGTTACTGAGCATTTTAAGAGGGAGTGGGCATTAGGTCTATAGGTGGACGTCTTTTCGAGATATCGCCATTAGTGTGGGCCAGGGGTGACTCTATAATGTTTGTGCGATATGGGTATCAAACGAAAGGTGTTACTGAGCATTTTAAGAGGGAGTGGGCATTAGGTCTATAGGTGGACGCCTTTTCGAGATATCGCCATTAGGGTGGGCCAGGGGTGACTCTAGAATGTGTTTGTACGATATGGGTATCAAATGAAAGGTGGTAATGAGTATTTTAAAAGGGAGTAATCCTTAGTTCTATATGTGGACGCCTTTTCGAGATATCGCCATAAAGGTGGACCAAGGGTGACTCTAGAATGTTTGTACGATATGGGTATCAAACGAAAGGTGTTACTGAGCATTTTAAGAGGGAGTGGGCATTAGGTCTATAGGTGGACGCCTTTTCGAGATATCGCCATAAAGGGTGGACCAGGGTGACTCTAGAATGTTTGTACGATATGGGTATCAAACGAAAGGTGTGACTGAGCATTTTAAGAGGGAGTGGGCATTAGGTCTATAGGTGGACGCCTTTTCGAGATATCGCCATTAGGGTGGGCCAGGGGGACTCTAGAATGTTTGTACGATATGGGTATCAAACGAAATGTGTTACTGAGCATTTTAAGAGGGAGTGGGCATTAGGTCTATAGGTGGCCTTTTCGAGACATCGCCAATAGGGTGGGCCAGGGGTGACTCTAGAATGTTTGTACGATATGGGTATCAAACGAAAGGTGTTACTGAGCATTTTAAGAGGGAGTGGACATTAGGTCTATAGGTGGACGCCTTTTCGAGATATCGCCATTAGGGTGGGCCAGAGGTGACTCTAGAATGTTTGTACGATATGGGTATCAAACGAAAGGTGTTACTGAGCATTTTAAGAGGGAGTGGGCATTAGGTCTATAGGTGGACGCCTTTTCGAGATATCGCCATTAGGGTGGGCCAGGGGTGACTCTAGAATGTGTTTGTACGATATGGATATCAAATTAAAGGTATTAATGAGGGTTTTAAAAGCGAGTGGCCCTTAGATGTATATGTGAAGGTGTTCTCGCGATATCGACCAAAATGTGGACCAGGTGATCCAGAAAATCATCTGTCGGGTACTGCTAATTTATTTATATATGCAATACCACTAACAGTATTCCTGCCAAGATTCCAAGGGCTGTTGATTTTGCCTTGTAGAACTTTTTCATTTTCTTCTACTTAATATGGTAGGTGTCACACCCATTTTACAAAATTTTTTCCAAAGTTATATTTTGCGTCAATAAACCAATCCAGTTACCATGTTTCATCCCTTTTTTCGTATTTGGTATAGAATTATGGCATTTTTTTCATTTTTCGTAATTTTCGATATCGATAAAGTGGGCGTGGTTATGGTCGGATTTCGGCTATTTTTTATACCGAGATAAAGTGAGTTCAGATAAGTAGGTGGGCTAAGTTTAGTAAAGATATATCGGTTTTTGCTCAAGTTATTGTGTTAACAGCCGAGCGGAAGGACAGACGGTGGACTGTGTATAAAAACTGGGCGTGGCTTCCACCGATTTCGGCCATTTTCACAGAGAACAGTTACCGTCATAGAATCTATGTACCTACCAAATTTGAGAAGGATTGGTAAATTTTTGTTCGACTTATGGCATTAAAAGTATTCTAGACAAACTAAATGAAAATGGGCGGAGCCACGCCCATTTTGAAATTTTCTTTATTTTTGTATTTTGTTGCATCATATCATTACAGGAGTTGAATTTTGACTTAATTTACTTATATACAGTAAAGATATTAAATTTTTTGTTAAAATTTGAATTTAAAAATTTTTTTTTAAAAAGTGGGCGTGTTCTTCATCCAATTTTGCTAATTTTTATTTAGCACATATATAGTAATAGTAGCAGCGTTCCTGCCAAATTTCATCATGATATCTTCAACGACTGCCAAATTACAGCTTGCAAAACTTTTAAATTACCTTCTTGTAAAAGTGGGCGGTGCCACGCCCATTGTCCAAAATCTTACTAATTTTCTATTCTGCGTCATAACGTCAACCCATCTGCCAAGTTTCATCGCTTTAATTGCCTTTGGCAATGAATTATCGCATTTTTTCGGTTTTTCGAAATTTTCGATATCGAAAAAGTGGGCGTGGTTATAGTCCGATATCGTTCATTTTAAATAGCGATCTGAGATGAGTGCCCAGGAATCTACATACCAAATTTCATCAAGATAGCTCAAAATTTACTCAAGTTATCGTGTTAACGGACGGACGGACGGACGGACGGACGGACGGACGGACGGACGGACATGGCTCAATCAAATTTTTTTTCGATCCTGATTATTTTGATATATGGAAGTCTATATCTATCTCGATTCCTTTATATATGTACAACCAACCGTTATCCAATCAAACTTAATATACTCTGTGAGCTCTGCTCAACTGAGTATAAAAATTAGTATTCATTAACACATTCGCACATTTGCTCATTGCAATCACACCAAACGTCAGCAGCTGTCTTAAGAAAAAATTACTACACATAAAAATAAAACCAACCAATTTATTGGGTGCTTTCGCAATTTCTTTCGTGTAAGAAAAACTACTCAAACCGCATTGCACATACATATATCAGCACCTATACATTCAAACTTGCAAACAAGCTAATTTGATCAACTGCAATTCCACGAACGTCAACATAATTCACTTATTGTTTTCAGCTTAATCATTCGTACAGCTCATTGGGCGGTGCGATATTTTACGATGCCAATGTTAAATACTAGCCAGCATACGAAAAAAATGCACATAAAAACATATCTGTACTCACACACATACATACAAAGTGTTGGCGCGGGTGCAGGTGCGGATGTGTGTGTGTCGTTGGAGGTGTTGTAGTGTGCAGCGTGCTTTAAGTTGTAAGCGCCAATCATCAATTTGGGAGTGTTTTTGTTATATAACTAACTAATCTCGTTGAGATATGTAGCTTAAGATTAGGTTTGTTGGCATAAACCGTACATACATACATATGTACATGTAAATATATATATGTGTGCATCAAGTAAAAGAGGGGTTCAAACAAATCGCGAAGACACGCTATGCTTGTCAGTAAAAGAGTAGTAATTTATCTTAATTTACTCATCTTCCTCCACGTAAATGCCACACTGCCTGCTAGCTACGAGATATATACAAAAGATGCCAAACTTATAGATAGATATATATACCCATTTACATGAGTGTGAATTGACCGACAGCAGCAGCTGGGAACTTCCTACCTATTGCTTGCTAAAAGCCAGTGGCTGCAGTTTGCTATCTATTCGTTGAATTTTGCATGATTGCAAACTCTACGCCAAACAGATAATTACATACCTTGGCTGCTGTATGTATGTATGTGTGTTTATACGTAATTGTCTGCCATTGACCAGCTAGCAAGTATGCTGATGGCTGTCAGCCAAAAAACAAAAACGGACAGTTAGGTTTTCACTTAGGAGTAAATCACCAACTGATATTGGGTCATTGTATGCAATGGATGGTAAAATTGTGGAATGAAGAAGATTGAAAGCTGAATTTGTTAAGAACTTAAAATCAGTATACCCAGTAGCGAATGAAATTATGTTAGAGAATTAGGTTATGTTAGAGAAGAAGATTAGCAATCAATTCAATCGAAAATCATTAATTGGTTGACCGACTTGCAATGACTGGTGTCTTATTTCTGCGACAGTTAATGGCGGACGCTGAATAAAAATAAGGCTCTTAACAACTTAGGTCCCTACTTTGTAAGGGCTTTGCAAGCGTGACAACGTTTCAACAACATGTCTTGGAGACGACGAGTCATGCAGGTTATATGGCTAGAGGCACCCTTAAAACTCAGAGTAAAGTGGTGTTGGAAGTAACAATAAAAGTTATATCTATAGTGAAGGGTTTGGAGGAGGAAATTTTCCATGCATACTCATTGTATTAGATCATCTAGGATCAATCCCGATCTTCTGAAAAATTTTTCAAGTGCAAGCCATTGAATTATGGATTGGTACCATTGCTGTAATACTAAATGTGCCTTAGAGAAAATTTTCAAAGTGGAACCGTCTTTGGCAGCTGATCCCTTTTCGGGACATATATATAGGTACTACGATTTTCCATTAACTAATCCAGATATATATAAAAATTTCATGAAAGATATCGTCAGAAATACCATTTAAATAAACGAGCAAAGTAATTACACAATAAACATCGAAAAAATAATTTCCTTTAAGCTTTTGAAAAGTGTACACTTCTGAAGTGATATTCAACACAATTTTTTAATTACTGTTCAATCTTTGAGAAAGTTGGTTAAGTCATCTTTCTCTAATTATTTTCTATATATAACATCATTTTCTATGTTCTAGAAATAGTTCCCAACACAATCTCAAATCATCCGTCTAAAAATCGATAATATACCGGAGCAATTATTCCAATATGATTCCCAAGCAACTTCAAAACTGATAAGTAAACATTCCCAAAACGACGCAAAACATACTGCATTAATCTCGAAAACAACCTAGAAAACTATAAGAAGATAACCCGAAACTAATACAAAAAAAAACGAGAAACTGATTCGAAACGGCTCCGAGAAGGTCTGGATTACAATCAGAAAACGATCCCGAAATAGTTAAAAAAAATGCTTGAAAGAGTTCTAAGAAGGACCCTTAAAGAATTTCGAAACAGTCACGAAATAGTCCTGAAGTAATCGCGAAAGAGTTTCGAAACGATTGCAAACACAACAGCCCAAAAAGGTCCCGAAATAATCTTGAAGTAATCTAAAAAGGGAAGCTAGACACTTTTCCAGGAAGAAAAAAGCAAAGGGAGAAAGGCGTGAGTGCGAGGAGCTTGAGCTGCTAGTCACCAGGAACAACGCCCGAAAGTTTTACCAAATAATTCGGCGACAGACGGAGGTTTTAAGACCGGGGAAACTTCTGTAAGAACGAAAACGGCGACCTTGTAACTGATGTCCATAAAGTCCTTAGATTATGAAGGGGGCACTTCTCTGCTCACCTAAGTGGATACAGCGATTTAACGCACATTAATGGCGAACCCGATCCCGCAATCAATAATGATGGAACCCCCACCCGATTATGACGAAGTCATAATAGCAATAACGAGATTGAAAACAACAAGGCCGCAGGCGCTGATGGATTGCTTGTAGAGCTATTCAAATACGGCGGCGAGGAGTTGGTAAGGGCATGCATCAGCTGCTTCGCAAAATATGGGCGAACGAATGCATGCCCAACGAACGGAATTTAGGTGTTCTGTGCCCTGTCCACAAGAAGGGGGATACTGCAAACTGCACTAACTATTGCCGACTCAGCCTTCTTAATATCTCATATAAGGTCCTGTCAAGTGTATTGTGCGAAAGATTGAAGCCCACCGTGAATCGGCTAATTGGACCTTATCAGTGCGGCTTCAGACCTGGTAAATCTACCATCAACCAGATTTCCACAATAATGAGCGAAAAAAGAATCAACACACATCACCTCTTCGTCGATTTTAAAGCCGCCTTCGACAGCACGAAAAGGAGCTGCATATATGCCGCTATGTCTGAATTTGGTTTCCCCGCAAAACTTATACGGCTGTGCAAAATGACGTTGAGCAACACCATCAGCTCAGTCAGAATTGGGAAAGACCTCTCAGAGCCGTTCGAAACTAATTATACTAGCTGCAGAACTTAACCGCTCTGTAACAATATTCTATAAAAGTATGCAATTACTGGCATATGTTGATGACATTGATATCATCGGCCTAAACACCCGCGGAGTTAGTAATGCTTACTGCAAACTGAAAAAAGAAGCGGTAAATATGGGTTTGATGGTGAGTGAGGACAAAACGAAGTACCTGCTGTCATCGAGCAAAGAGTCAGCGCATATGGGGCTTGGCAACCACGCTACTGTTGGCAGCCATAATTTCGAAATCGTAAAAGACTTCGTTTATTTAGGAACCAGTATCAACACTAACAGCAACACCAGCTCTGAAATCCAGCGAAGAATCACTCTAGCCAATAAACGCAACTTTGAACTAGGTAGGCAATTTAAAAGTAAAGTCCTCTCTTGGCAAACAAAAATCTTACTCTACAAGTCACTTATCGTTCCCGTCCTGCTATATGGTGCAGAAGCATGGACCATGACAACATCAGATAAAATGGCTCTTGAAGTGTTCGAGAGAAAAGTCCTTCGAAAGATTTATGAACCTCTATGCCTTGGCGATGGCGGGTACCGCAGAATTTTAACGATGAGCTGTGCGAGATATACGCAGACATCAACATAGTCCAGCGAGTTATAGCGCAGCGCCTGCGCTGGTATGGTCATGTTATGTGAATTAAAGATAACGCTCCGGCCAAAAAAATGTTTCTATCGGAACCGGCCTATGGAAGTAGAGGTAGAGGGCGGCCCCCACTCCGCTGGAAGGACCAGGTGGAAAACAATTTAAAATCCCTTAGAGTGACCAATTGGCGCCGGTTGGCAGAGAGAAGGAGCGACTGGCGCGCCTTGTTGGACGGCCATAACCGTTTAAATGGTTAAGCGCCAATTAACTAAATAATTAATCTAAAAATTTTCCCGAAATTATACCAAACGTACTTCCGTACTGGCCCAAATACTTCCGAAGCCACGATATGATTCCACAAACACCACAAAATAACAAATATTTTATTCTCAAGAAATATCTATTGGACATATTTTTTTAAAAGCGTGATTGTTTCGAAACTATATCACAACACCCCCATTTTACCTCGAAAACAATCGCTTGGTGATCCAAAGATAGTCTCGAATCGAATCTTAATCATCTTGAAATAGTCCTGAGTTGATCCTGAAAACAATCCCAAATTATGACAAAAAAATTTCGTCTGACCCCGAAATATCCCGAAAACGATACCTTATTAATTCAAAGATTATCTCAGAACAGTACAGATGCAGATAAATAGCTATGCAATGAGCCCGACATAGCCCCAAAATGCTCATAAAATCTTCCCAGATGGGACACTGTTCACATTTCCACATTTGACTGGGCCTTAATCCCAAAGACTAAGATACCAAAAACCTCTCACTATTTCAAAATTTCTTTACGAGTTGTCTAATATGACCATATTCTAAATATAATTGATAATAAATATCAACCTAAATCCCAATATGCCTAATTATATCGACGCCATCCACGTCTTATTCAAAAAGATATAGCCGGTAGATCTCTCGTCACTCTTGTTTATCTCTATGTCGAATTTTATTCAAGTCTGTTCATTCGTTTTGGCGCGTTGTACTGCCGTCCCCACCCTGTTTCAAAAATATTGCAGGTAGGTCCTTTCAGACTTTTGGCTCTAGCCGTGCAAAATTTTATTTAAATGCGTTTAGCGCTTTTGCCATCATTGAGTCACAATGACAAGCGTCTGGACATCCGAATATCCAATTATGAATTTTTTTATTTCGGCTCGATTAGAGAATCACATTTGAGAACAAGTTGTGAATTATATCTTTCTCAAATTAAAATAAAATATATCCCTTCCAATCAAAATTTTATTTTTTTGATAACGTTTTAATTTCCAAATTAGATAGTCACATTACTATTGGGTATGAAAAAATTGTCCAACCGCTACAATCGTTTCCAAGTTTTCCCTCCAGTTGCCCTTTATTTAAATTTTTGCTTGTTTTGCTCGATTTCTAACTCATCTATTTGCTTAGTTTACTTATTTGTTTTATGGTGCGCTTCGAGTTGTTACTTGTCAAATTTTGTGTTTTATGAACTAGTGATGTATTATTGCAAAAGTTTCTCTGACATTTGGTTGATGAGCACAAAAATAGCAAAATTTATTTGCAAAGTTTTTTTCTTAACGACGCTAAAACATCAGGTATGCTATTTTATCTATCATTTTCATAAGTTAAATTTCTGTGCTTCGTTTAGCTTCCTTATTCAATCAACTGTTCGTTCTAAATATACGCAAACAACCATTATCATGAGAAATTTTGTACTACACGAAAAGGCTGCCTATTTCGAAATATTCTCATGGAAAACTTGCATACATCACCATCAATAGATTAATGATGTGACATCAGGGTGTGCATAAAGCAAGGCCTACGTCAATAACGACTTTAATACTTGCTCGAAATTCTCTTTGCTAAAGGTGTCTTTGTTGCTTTTTGTCTTCTAAATTCAGATAGTACAATTACTGCTGATCAAATGCGTTTTTGTTTCATGTGCCACATAAACTCGTTGCCAACAAATGTGCTAGCAATGTGCCACATCGAAATTGATAATTTCGATTTTGTTCTCAAATCTCTGAACTTTGTATGAAGTTGTTTGTGTGATTAAATTTGTGTGGATGAAAATCTCTAATCACTGCGATTAAGTAAGGCATCGTACGTAATTTACATATATGGAAGCAAATACCATCAAGGTAAGCTATTGTGCTAGATGTGCTGGTAATATTGAATGTTTGTACCAAAGCTCTTATAGTCTCTAAACATAGTCGGGCATTTTGGTTTAAATTTTTAAATGGGCAACTCGCATTATTACTAGAGCTGAAGATGTAACTACAGAAAAAAATTTAAGCTTGTTTATGCTGTGCTTATCTTGAGTTCTAAATATAGAGACAGGGCTCAACTCATTCTGCTATTGGCGCATAAAAGAAAGGTGTGGGTTACAAGTAGAAGTGAAGTCCGATATATAAACTTACAGTTGTACGTCAAGAAAAGTAATGTTCTTAAAATAACTAGAGCTCACCCAGAGGTTGAAGTTAAACCACGCAGACGTTAATTTGTCTGGAACAAATAATTTTCGGGCTGAAGAACAACCGATACCGGCTAGATATGGTTTTGTTGTGGACTCATTATCGGTTACGAATTGTTATCGTTTATTACTGGCATTTTATCACCGTGTCATTTAAACGATGTTTAGTCAATGATAGCAGGTCTATAATAAATTGGTAACACTCCGTTAAGAAATCGATAACATTTCGATATCAATTGATAATTTTCGATAAGATTTCGATCAAGTTTCGATAACTTTAGGATAACAAATATAAACCTTTTTGATAATAAATAAATAAATTTTAAAAAAATCGCCAAAAATTTTCGACAGTGAATCAAAAACTTTTCAAAAATAAGTTAATAACTTCTCGATAACATATCAGTAAATTTTGGATAGCAAATCGTTAAGTTTTTTAAACCAATTCGATTACTTTAAATAACTTGACCTCTCTTTGCCCTGGACGTTCAATCTAGTGTTGTCTGAACTGCTTTGTTTCACAGTAACTTATGATTTCCATGGTATGTGCCTTTGTTAGTCCACAGAAAGGCTCTGAAACAGAGAATGCTGCTATAACACTGCGCTTAGCTAGTTAGTCGGGCTGTTCATAACCATCATCCCTCTGTTGCTTGCGAACTCATCCTGGCAAGCCTAAAAAATTTGGCAGGCTTACGAAGAGAAGCACTTCATTTAATTTTAAAGCTGCAAACTTTGGCATTACAAATTCTTGTATTGTAAGATTGTGTAAGACACTTAAGCTTATCAGATGCTTGTCAAATTAGCCGTAGGGTTTTACAAATTTATTCACCATAAGCTAAACTATTGTTTTATTTCATTTTTTTTATTATATAAACCATTTAAAGCGGCGTCCGTTTAAAAATTGTCCTTTTTTCATCATTTCTTGCAGTCCCTTTAACTTCGGTGCAAGGTGTACTGGGGCGACAAGCGATGCTGCCCTGTGATATTTCCCCCATGGAAAGAGATGATGCAGTTTATATGGTGCTATGGTTTCGTGAGGGTGATGGTGAACCCATTTACAAGTAAGTTATATACATACATATACGTAAGTACTTTTATAAAACATCGTTACAAGTATGTGTGAACACTTAGTTAGAATTGTGTTAGTGTTGAAGGGTGACATTTTATGGGCACTTGAAAGTGTCAAATGCAAAAAGGATTAGATTTAATCGTAAAGTATTTAAAATGTCATGTCCAATGGCATAACCATCTTTTGTTAAGTACTTTCAACTTATTTTTTATATTTTCTTTACTTTTTTCTTACTAAATATTTAACTTTTCCATTTTCTACAACCTTAAAGCTTTGATGTGCGTGGTCGTCAATTTGGACAAGCGCGTCTATGGTCATCACCATTGGCATTTGGTACACGCGCCTACTTCAGCAGCACCTCCCATCCTGCGCAATTGAAAATCGATAATGTGCGTATTGAAGATGAGGGTGTCTATAGATGTCGCGTGGATTTTCGAAATTCACCAACACGAAATTTAAAAATCAATCTCACCGTCATTGGTAAGTAATCAATAGTGAATTGTGTAAATTAACTTATAGAGTGAACTTAAATATTTGCGATCTATTTTGCAATATTTTAAGTAGACCCTAAAAATAAATACACATGTACTATGTTACTATGTTTGTACATAATAGAAGTATTGTATGTGTGTATGCGTGTATTTATGTTATTACTATTATTATACATATATCTCGGCTTAAAATAAATTTTAAGACTAACACTAGCTGCTATTGCTATCAGCTCGCGTATATGTATGTATTTATTAAAATGGAAAAATTAAACAAATTCATGCAAATGTACATATTGGAGGAAAATTGCAAAATAATGACAGCAGATAGTGCCGATAGTGAAGATAGAGAATCTGCCCACCGCTTGGGCTTTTAGATACATTCAGACGTACTGTAGATTATTAAAAATATAAGAGGAGATTTGATTAAAACTCCGTCACATAAATATATTTTTATACCTTTCATGAACATGAAATGGTATATTAACTTTGGTCCGATGTTTATAACGTTGAGAAATATAGAAGATAGACTCACCATTAAGTATACCGAATAGATCAGGGCGTCGAACTGAGTTGATATAGCCATGTCCGTCTGTCCGTCCGTCTGTTTGTTTGAACGCAAACTAGTCTCTCAAATTTTGAGATATCTCAATGAAATTTGGCACAAGGATGTATTTTTGTATTATATTAGATTGTATCGAATCCGGTAGGATCGGACCACTATAACATATATCTCCCTTACAACCGATCGTTCAGGTAAGACGGTTTTGGTCATTCCTGCCGCAATTTAGAAAGTATTAACGTGAAACTCGGTGATATATATTCTAATATATCATAGAAGATATCCTGAAAAAATCACTTTGGTCGGAGCTGTATATAGTTATATCCCATATAACCGATCGTTCAGATAGAAAGATTTTTGGCCATTTCTCCCTTAATTTAGAAAGTGTAAACGTGAAAGTCGGTGATATATATTTTAATATATCATAGAAGATTTCCTGTAAAAATCATTTCGATCGGAGCTATATATAATATATATGCCATACAACCGATCGTTCAGATAAGGGGGTTTTTGCCTTTTTTTATTTTATATTTATCATAAAAATCGTTTAGGTATGTACATCTGTTCACTATATATTTCTTATCTTATATAGCCGATAATTTGGAGATTACGAACGGGATAAGATTATTGTTCAGCCCCATTAATGAAAGGTGTAAAATCTTCGGCACAAAAATAAAATTGTTTGTATACTTACTCATGTTTTGCTTATCGGAATCGAAAAGTTCATTGTCACTGAACAATTATTGAAATGCTAATAAATACATATCAGTTAAATAATTTTTTTAACCGTAGATATCCGCTGTTATCATAGACAACTGTGTAGTATTTTAATGGGACTTCGTTTGTTATTCAGCCGCTGTTTAAGTTAAATAATCTCTGGTTCACAACATAGTAGCAAACTGTTTTTGTGACAAAGGGCGTGTTTGAGTCGAATATTTATATAAGTGTTAAACGTAATCGCTAACAAGAAGCAGATGCCCTCAGAGGCAATCAGTCACCGCGATATCTTCAAGCTGTCGCTGAAATTTACTTTATGAGCTGTGTTTTTTTTTCACATCTATATACGTTTACGCTTAAACTTTATACTGCTAAGCGACAAACTTTAAATACACCTCTGAAAATGCTACGTATAAAATTAGTACTACTAAATTTCAATACGCATTATACTCAGATGTAACTGAAATATGTGTCAATGTTTCACCCTCTGCACTAATTCTATGTATTTTATGCGTGTCCACTATTTATCATAACTGATTCAGCTATATGTTATACACAGAAATACCACAGAGGGTTGTGTCTCCGCTTTTCGGTACACCCGGTGCTGTAGCTAGTTGTTTAACCATTGCCGCTAGATGGGTCTCCTAACCACAATCTAAGCGAGGAAAAGAGTTTTTTTCACGCGCAAACGAAATGTATACGCGTGTAAAAAAACACGGCTATTATTTCAGTCGCTGTGACAAAATCACACGCACACTAATATTTACCAACTTTAGTTCATGGCATTTAAATTTTTGAATCATTCAAATTTGGCAGAGCTTCTTATCTGAATAGTGGGTTGTCAGTAGAAGATTTGGTATTGCAACTATATCGGTGTAGAAGTTTAGACTCATGATTATTGTAATTTTAAATCCCACCCATTTTCCAATTTTCATCAAGGTATCTTTTAACAGAAAGATGGATAGGTGACGGATATTCACACGGTCATGTTTTAATCGAATCAGTTCAAATAGTACTGTATATTTATATATGTATTAATTTGTGTTCGCGACTGATATTCCCTTAGTATTATTCATTAAATTTATATCGTAAGCTTGATATGTAATAATCGATTATTGTTATCGCTGTTCAATAATATTTGTAATAACTAAACTTCTATTCTTTATGTCTTGATTTTACCTATTTACAGTAATTCATATACGATATGTACATAAATATTTGTGTATGTATATACATACATACATATGTGCATATATTACTTATTTCTTCTTGTACTCATTTTTATACTCAGTTGAGCAGAGCTCACAGAGTATATTAACTTTGATTGGATAACGGTTGGTTGTACAGGTATAAAGGAATCGAGATAGATATAGACTTCCATATATCAAAATCATCAGTATCGAAAAAAATTCGATTGAGCCATGTCCGTCCGTCCGTCCGTCCGTCCGTCCGTCCGTCCGTCTGTCCGTTAACACGATAACTTAAGTAAATTTTGAGGTATCTTGATGAAATTTGGTATGTAGATTCCTGGGCACTCATCTCAGATCGCTATTTAAAATGAACGATATCGGACAATAACCAAATTACGAAAAATTTAAAAAAATGCCATAATTATATACCAAATACGAAAACAGGGATGAAACATGGTAATTGTATTGGTCTATTGACGCAAAATATAACTTTAGAAAAAAATTGGTAAAATGGGTGTGACACCTACCATATTAAGTAGAACAAAATGAAAAAGTTTTGTAGGGCGAAATCAAAAGCCCTTGGAATCTTTGAAGGAATACTGTTCGTGGTATTACATATATAAATAAATTAGCGATACCCGACAGATGATGTTCTGGATCACCCTAGTCCACATTTTGGTCGATATCTCGAAAACGCCTTCACATATACAACTAAGGGCCACTCCCTTTTAAAACCCTCATTAATACCTTTAATTTGATACCCATATCGTACAAACACATTCTAGAGTCACCCCTGGTCCACGTTTATGGCGATATCCGTAAATGGCGTCCACCCATAGAACTAAGACTCACTTCCTCTTAAAATATTCTTTTAATACCTTCCATTTGATACACATGTCATACAAACACATTCCATGGTTACCCTAGGTTCTTTTTAAACATGGTGATTTTCCCTTATTTTGTCTCCATAGCTCTCTGCTGAGTATGTGGTGTTCGGTTACACCCGAACTTAGCCTTCCTTACTTGTTGATTATGAATTCTGTTAATAAATCAGTCAAGGTTAAACTCTAAACGGCATCGGTCATTTTGTAATTTGACAAACAGTTTGTTAATTTTAATTTTTTTGTTACCAACAAATACTGAATCAAAGATACAAAAAGGTGTATCCATACAAATAAGGCTCAACCCTAGTGTAGTTAATTTTCAACTCTTTTGTATGTAACTTTTGCATTTTCGCACACTAATGCATATAAGTTTGCCACCACCTAACTAGTTAAATTTTTTAAGAAAAAAAGCTTTGTGAAATTTCAGCCATACATCCATTTCCACATCCGTCCATTCATTGACCTCCTACCTACATAAATGACGCTTGATTGCTTGTTTGTATGTGTGTTACCATCATTTTATTGCCATTAGGCGTATCGTTTAAGTGCTTACATGCAATGTTATCCATTTAATACATATGTATATATAACCGAAACAATACCCTTATGAAAATTCTGTGAGAAACTTCCAAAAAAGGGGACTGAATTAAATTTCTTTCACTTTCTTACTGATTGTTCTTTCGACATATTATTAGTAGCATATTATTTTGAAAAAATTGTCCTGATTTGGAGACTAGCCGGTTTCTCCGTTGTGCTATCTTCAGTTTCCTTTTTCGAAGCGATCGGGCTTCATTACCCAGTTGATCGTCTAGTACAAAGCTGTAAATCCTATGTTCAATACAAGCTTTGTCTGAAATATATTTTCTTAGCCTAAACATAAACCAAAAGTTGCTCTGTTGCAAGAAAATTTATAACTTTGTTGTAGTGTGTAATTAATGGCTGGCCAACATGGGGACTTGAATAGAGGCATGATATTGATTAAAAACGTTCATTTATAATTTACTTAAAGCTATTTGAGTTCTCTGCCGGGTATTCCACTTGAACTCCTGCATCTGTGCAAACATTTTCTGTCGGCATTGTTGCATGTTCACAACTGCGAAGAGAAAATCAAATTTGATAACAATAACAAAAAATTAAAGCAATTATGATACAATGATGGCATAAAGCATTAAGGCAATGCTGTCGGCATGTATTTTGCAATTGTCTCATTATTGCTGCCAGCCTTGATAAGTGCAAAGCGTTGTGTCGTTTCAAAAATTATCAGGAGTATAAGCATGTATAAATATATCGAGTACTTCATAGAAAGTCTTAAATTTCCGCAATTGTGTAGTTGCTCTCATTTTATATATATCACACCTCACCGTACAGCTATTAGAAATCAGCTAAAGAAAAAAAAATATATATTGATCTTGTTAAAATTGTTGTGAAAATTGTTAAAGAAACGTTTAAAGCAAGACGAATCCATACGAGGTGATGGCAAAGCGAACCCAACCAATTCGCCGTGCAGAAGAATGTCAAGTCAAAAGAAAATTTTCACTAATTTCGATTAACTGACATACATATTGTTGTACAAGGCATTGTATGGAAAATAATCAAGAAGGAGCAATCAGCTGTTGGGATAACAACATCTGGTACTTAATTCGCCTTTGTTTGAAGCTCGTAAAATATATGCGGCCACCGCGGTATCATGGTAACGTGCTCCGCCTACCACACCGAATGCCGTGGGTTCGCATCCCGGGCAAAGCAACATCAACAAATTTTAGAAATAAGCTTTTTAAGTTAGAAGAAAATTTTTCTAAGCGGGGTCGCCCCTCGGCAGTGCTCGGCAAGCGCCCCGGGTGTATTTCTGCCATGAAAAGCTCTCAGTGAAAGCTCATCTGCCTTGCAGATGCCGTTCGGAGGCGGCATAAAACATGTAGGTCCCGTCCGGCCAATTTGTAGGGAAAATCAAGAGGAACACGACGCAAATTGGAAGAGAAGCTCGGCCTTAGATCTCTTCGGAAGTTATCGCGCCTTACATTTATTTTTATTTTTTAAAATATATGAAAATAAAATTTGCTTATCGCTCAAAAATACGTATAGTGGACACTCTGCCGTCAGCTTTAGCAACCATCTTTTTATTTCCTTTATATTAGGTCGGTTGAATGTTTGTCCGCATTTTCAATGCAAATATTTGAATCAATTTTTAATTAACTTCTCATTGAGCTAATGCTGTGAAACTTCACATATAGGTTAAGACACCGAGAAAATGCAACGAAAGGGGAAAAATCCGTTAGGTGGCGCAGGGATCGAAAAAATTAGATGGCAACTTAAACCGGCTTTTAGGTAACTTCTCGATGAGCTAGAGGCTTGAAATTTCAAACTTAATTCAGAGGCCGACGACAGTATGAAACACATAACAAAAACTTTAAATAGGGGCGCACAGATCGAGATATCTAGAAAAATCGTACGGAACGGAGGGAGTCTTGCGATTAATCTTTAAGTAACTTCTTATTGAGCTACAAAGGTGAAACTTCACAGATATGTTAAGACGCCGCGACAAAGGAACAAAAGAAGAAAATAAAAAAATTGTAAGCATTTTCTTTATATAAATGGACAAAAAACAACGATAAACTGTCCTTATATAAAGATATATCCTTGCTAAACTTAGATTTTAAAATTTTGACTTAGAAATTGTAAAAATATTTATGATAAATAAAAATATAAATAATAATAAACAAAAATTAAATATAATAAAAATATAAATTTCATTCAGGAACTCATCTGCATGGTCCAATTGAAACGTCTACGGATATTTTTTGGAATTTCTTCAAGGGTCCAAGAAATGCTCAAGAAATTATTCCAGCGTTAAATTTATGGTTTCAGCACTCATCTTGAATGAAATTTTGTAAATAAAATGAATAATATTAAGGGAAAATAGATGTTTTCAAATACAAAGT
This sequence comes from Eurosta solidaginis, assembly GCA_029619165.1. Classification (NCBI taxonomy): domain Eukaryota; kingdom Metazoa; phylum Arthropoda; class Insecta; order Diptera; family Tephritidae; genus Eurosta; species Eurosta solidaginis. The sequence goes on along the minus strand of JARSSU010041814.1, from coordinate 32,157 downwards.
TTTCAACTTTGGCTTAAGAGAATACTTCTATAGCGTCTTTTTGTGATCTGGATAATGCGTTTTAACAATAACAACTAAATATATGGACTTATTATTATTTATTAGATTAAGCGAATATAGTTTGGGGGATTAGTAAAAGGAAATGACTTGTACTGGGAAATTCAGATAGAAGTTTCATAAAAAAAATATTTTGAATGAAGTTTGGACAAACTGTTAGAATATAGAATAATCTGTATATATAAAATCAAATTCTGTGCGTGTGTGTGTTGTGTTCCCTATGGAAACGTGTTTCCCACACTTCAATCATCACCAAATTTTTGGCTATAGGTTCCTTCGATTAAAAGGAAAGTTTTTCATATTTCAGAACTAAGAATTTTAAATATTTTTTTTTCAATTTCACGTGCGCCACTGGGCTGGTACGACAAATTTTGTATGTCAGCAAAAGTTACTCATACGCCAAAAAGTTAAAGCGATTGCATTGAGTGATTTAAAAGTTTTTATTAAATTTAAACATTCCATTGTAAAAATAGCTGTTTATATGAGATGATACACAATAATTGTACAGCTAGAATATTTTGATTAAGTGATGAGATTTTGAGTATGACTTGTGTTTGACAAAATAAAATTTGAAAAATAAAACAAAGAATGATAAGAAGAAAGAGCGATCTAAGAAAAAAGAAGGAGATAGGTAGATGGTGTAAAAAACAAGAGAGAGAGAGATAAGGAAATTATAAAGGGTAAGAATGAGAAAAATTGCGAAATACATTTTTAAGAAGGCCAATAAAATCTTATATACTGATTGCTTGACTTTGAGTAAAGGGAAGGGATGCGTTAAAATACCCCTTCTTATTTAGGTTAGGTATCTGCCCAACCCGAGCAACGCCAGGTACCCTGTTAGTGTGTACATAAAAACGAATGTCTTGGCATTATGGATCGTAATGTTTATTCCTTTTTTTCAAGCTCTCAGAATGTTAAATTTTCTAAATTTCAACTCACGTCTCAAAAGTCGACACCACATTTTTCACGTACAGTATGCGATTAGATTTATCTTGTATCGAATCATGTAAAACTGTATTACGAAAATCCTCTCTCTCTCTTTCTCTCGCTACGATTTTCTGTTACAACGCTTCATCATTTTTCGGCTTAAAGTTGCATGTTACCGCTATTAATTAAGTGCTTAATTAAAAATATGCCAAAACATGCAAAGTTCAATGTGCAGAAAATGTCGCGCTACAGCAATTTTGTTATTTTGTTTACATTGTAGTTCTGACCAGTTCAATGAGCTAACACAATCGCTGCCAGAGCACATGTAAACATCCATGTTTGTATGTATGTAAGTATGTAGGTGGCTTGGATCGCGTGTTTTGTTGTCGCTTTAAAATTACTATTGTAAGTAAGTACAAATACCCAAACCTTGGTAGTGCACTCCCACTGTGGCAATGCAATATATAACTTTCTATTTGTAAAGACAAGTTTACAATATTTTAAAGTAAAAAGTGTTTTTTTTTCGAAGAGGCTATATCCCTGCAGTCGAATCAACTTATTGTATACTAGATGCATACTAGAGTTGGATAACGTATATTTATAACGGGCACAACCCTAAAAGTGGCAAGCATTTCTGCGATTGTATTTCTACCATGGAAAGCTCTCAGTGAATACTGATCTGCCTTGCAGATGCCGTTCAGAGTCGGCATAAAAGAAGTGAGTCCCGTTCTGCCAATATGTAAGAAAAATTGAAAGCAGCACGACACAAATTGGAAGAGAAGCCCGGCCTAAAATCACTCCAGCGATTATCGCAAATTACATAATCTACTCCCTATTTAATTTTCCTAGATTTCGGAGTTTCCTTTTGGCCACTCAGATATTTTTCAGTTAACCTATTTATACAACGGGGAAAGGTGTCGTGGTTGACTGTATCAAAAGTTTTTAACAGGAGACGTGCCACCGGCCTAGGATGAGGTATCGGCTTGTTCAGTCTTTAATTTATTTAGGTGTTAATGGCGTTAAGCGCAGTGCTATGCTAATCCGATATTTGTTTTTAGATGAAGAAAGCAGAGCAGGATGATGTCGGTAGAGCTCAATATCGTTAGCTGAGTTTCCAGGCTTTGGTAGTGTACATCATCATTATGGAAACGCAAAAAACTGCAAATAGAAGTAGTAGACATGCGCTAGGAAGCTGATGCATATTTGATAAAGGCGTTTAAGTATCAGCATACCCATAACGTCTGGGCCCGTTAATTAAAAATGCTTGACTATTTAATGGCTTGTTGTTGTTCTTGTTGTTGTATTAACGATAAAGATACTCATCGACGCTTTTGGGAAGTTTATCGATGTTTATGGTCTTTTGCCGGATATAGATCCGGTACTTTCCGGTAACAAGCACCATTGAGGTGCTATCCCAATCATCTTTGCTCTATAAAGAACTATGATACTCCACGTGTTGGTGAGGTTGACAACTGGGTTGCGGAAGTTTCGAAGTTATAAAGCTTTGTATTGCGCTTTTCAACCCCTTGAATCCCTGAAATTACTATGTGGTAATAACGATGAGGTGCGACACGTCATGCTTGTATTTATGTGCACCATGATTTGTAGGTCTAGATTTGTTAACTGAAGAACGCATTGCTTATTGCTAGCAGAAAGCGCTAGCGCATTTCCTTGAGTCCGAGTTGTAGGTCTAGCCTTGTTTCCTGAAGTATGCATTGCTAATTGCCGGAAGAAAGCGCTAGCGTATTTCCTCGAGTCCGATAGACAAAATTCGAATACCAACTAGTACAAATAACCACACAAAATTAAAGTCAATGAACCAGAATGTTTGCTGACTACTTTGGCTATTAACTGCTGGGATGTAGTCACATACAAACATATATGCCACACTAAAAATAAAGGCAAAATTAGTAAGTAGTAGTAGCTTTAAATAGCAATTTATAATATATGGGCAGTTTTTTGTGCGCTAAAACCCATTACATACAAATAAATAAATAAATGAATAAGCTAAGCTAAATGCATACCTACTTAGTTTAGTGGTGCAACAACTCATGTTGCACGAATTGCTCATACATGGCATAAGCCAACAATACTACTTTGCTTTTTTTCACTTGCCACCTAATTGCCTAGCGTTTGTTTGGCAGTGGCACGCTTCCAGTTTGCCACTGCGCAACGATAATCACAAATCGGTAAGCATAATTTGTCACGTATTATTTGCTGTTATTTGCCATTCTACACGACATTGAACACGTTCCAATGCACCTAACATGCGAATATCAAGCAACGTACAATATTATTGTTATACATATTTACATACATTTTAAAAAACCACATATATGTAAATAACGTAGACTGATTGTGCAAGTATACTGTCTAGACATTTCTGTCTAAGACTTCGTTCAACTTACGTTAAAGAAAATTAAAAGAAATAATATATTCAGCGTATACATCAAGTTACTCTAGGGAGAAATTAGGTATTGGATAAAATTATCCTTTCCAGCTCAAAACAAAATAAATAAATATAAAAAAATGGGAAATTTTTGATTAATGCTTAAAGCGGATTGGTGCATTTTGGTACGTTATATTCAGAATTGATAATGAATATTTTGAAGGGATCGCTGTGAGAATATTAGAGAAATACATACATAATTAAAAATAAGTAAGGAAGGCTAAGTTCGCGTGTAACCGAACATTACATACTCAGCTGAGGGCTATGGAGACAAAATAAGGGAAAATCACCATGTAGGAAAATGAACCTAGGTAACCCTGGAATGTGTTTGTATGACATGTGTATCAAATGAAAGGTATTAAAGAGTATTTTAAGAGGGAGTGGCCATATTTCTATAGGTGGACGCCATTTAGGGATATCGCCAAAAAGATGGACCAGGGGTGACTCTAGAATTTGTTTGTACGATATGGGTATCAAATGAAAGGTGTTAATGAGTATTTTAAAAGGGAGTGGGCCTTAGTGCTATAGGTGGACTCCTTTTCGGGATATCGCCATAAAGGTGGACCAGGGGTGACTCTAGAATATGTTTGTACGATATGGGTATCAATGAAGTGTTAATGAGTACTTTAAAAGGGAGTGGGCCTAGTTCTATAGGTGGGACGCCTTTTCGAGATATCGCCATAAAGGTGGACCAGGGGTGACTCTAGAATTTGTTTGTACGATATGGGTATCAAATAAAGGTGTTAATGAGTATTTTAAAAGGCGTGGGCCTTAGTTCTATAGGTGGACGCCTTTTCGAGATATCGCCATAAGGTGGACCAGGGTTGACTCTAGAATATGTTTGTACGATATGGGTATCAAATGAAAGGTGTTAATGAGTTTTAAAAGGAGTGGGCTTAGTTCTATAGGTGGACGCCTTTCGAGATATCGCCATAAGGTGGACCAGGGGTGACTCTAGAATTTGTTTGTACGATATGGGTATCAAATAAAGGTGTTATGAGTATTTAAAAGCGAGTGGGCATTAGTTCTATAGGTGGACGCCTTTTCGAGATATCGCCATAAAGGGTGGACCAGGGTGACTCTAGAATTTGTTTGTACGATATGGGTATCAAATGAAAGGTGTTAATGAGCATTTTAAAAGGATGGTCTTAGTTCTATAGGTGGACGTTTTCGAGATATCGCCATAAAGGTGGACCAGTGACTCAGAACTTTGTTTGTCGATATGGGTATCAAATGAAAGTGTTATGATATTGTAAATGAGTGGGTCCTAGTCATAGTGGACGCCTTTTCGAGATATCGCCAAAAGGTGGCCAGTACTAAATTTTTTGTACGATAGGGTATCAAATGAAGGTGTAATGATTTTAAAAGTCTTGTTCTATAGTGACGACTTTTCGAGATACGCCATAAAGGTGACCAGGGTGCTCTAGAATTTGTTTGTACGATTTGGTATCAAATGAAAGGTGTTAATGATATTTTAAAGCCTAGTTCTATAGTGACCTTTTCGAATATCGCCAAAAAGGTGGGCAGGGGTGATCTAGATGTTTGACGAATGGGTATCAATGAAAGGTGTAAACTGAGTTTTTAAAGCCTAGATCTATAGGTCGACTTTTTCAAGATATCGCATAACGGGACCGGGGAAAATGTACATAGCGATCTGAAAGGTGTATAGAAAAAATGGGCGTGGTTCAAGCGATGCGCCCTTTTTTCGAGAACAAAACAAAGTACCGTCCTAGAATGTATAGCTATGCTACCAAATGAAAGGTTGTTAGATTTTTGTTCGACTTATGGCATTAAAAGTATCCTAGACGAAATTAAACCAAAAGGGCGGAGCCACGCCCCGATTTTGAACTTTTGTTTTATTTTTTTATTTTGTTGCACCATATCATTACTGGAGTTGAATGTTGAAATAATTTACTTATATACTGTAGAGATATTAAATTTTTTGTTAAAATTTTACTTAAATTTTTTTTTAAGTGGGCGTGGTCGTTCTCAATTTTGCTAGTTTATATTAGGCATACATATAGTAATAGGAGTAACGTTCTTGTCAAATTTCATAATGATATCTTCAACGACTGCCAAATTACATCTTGCAAAAGTTTTAAATTACCTTCTTCTAAAAGTGGGCGGTGCCACGCCCATTGTCCAAAATTTTACTCATTTTCTATTCTGCGTCATAAGTTCAACTCACCTACCAAGTTTCATCGCTTTATCCGTCTTTGGTAATGAATTATCGCACTTTTTGTGTTTTTCGAAAATTTCGATATCGAAAAAGTGGGCGTGGTTATAGTCCGATTTCGTTCATTTTAAATAGCTATCTGTGATGTTTGTCCAGAGATCTACATACCAAATTTCATCATGATGCCTTAATATTTACTCAAGTTATCGTGTTAACGGACCGACGGACGGACGGACATGGCTCAATCAAATTTTTTTCGATACTGATGATTTTGATATATGGAAGTCTTTATCTATCTCGATTCCTTTATACCTGTACAACCAACCGTTATCCAATCAAAGTTATTATACTCTGTGAGCTCTGCTCAGCTGAGTGTAAAAATCTATCAGGAGCACACAAAACACTAAGCGATAAAGATCCCGTTTCTGTGCACATGCATATTCAGAAAACAACCAGGCCATGTTCACTTTCTTTCCATAGCTTATCCTTAGACCCGCTTTTTCGGTATTTGTTTAAGCTAAGCATAAGCTAAGTTTGCTTTAACTCTAGTAGAATTTAAACCATAGTTAAACTGCTGAGCAGTTTTTCATTCACAGCTTAAGGCCGCCTTAAACTTACGGCTTTTTTGTAGGGCAACGTTGGTTTTTTATTATCTAGATAATTTGTAGATAGGGCAACAGCTGGATTTATTTACCCAAAAATACTTGAAAAAATATATCTCCAGCGAAATATATATCTAGTTCCGAAGGTGATATCCAATATAATTATTTAATTAGTCTTAAACCAGATAGTTCTCCAGTTGATATCCAACTTCCTTCTCCAATCACTATCCAACCTTTGAGAAATTTTGTAAAATTAAAATTTTCTAGTCGATTCCAACGTCATTTATATTTTCCAATTATTATCCTAATTTCTAGAGATTTTGAGAAATGTGAAGTTCTCAAATGAATATTTAACACTTTTCCCAAGTTGATATCCTATTGGGATATCGAGTTGCGGTGGAGTTGAAAAAAACCTCCAAGGTGGTACCACCAAAACCTGCAGCTTTTCATTGTGAGAAGTAAACACCTGTTTTTAGCAGCAATTAAGCGTAATTAATAAAAAAATAAATTATATATGTTGCATGGTATCTTGCATTTGAGTCCAGCTAGAGAACCGCAAGTGGGAATTTAATTTTTTCAACTTTAGTAATAGAAGTTTTTGCTTTATAAAAAATGTACTGAATAACCTGGACTTAGACGTGTTCGAGCCAGGAGACGATATTAAAAGAAATAAATGGATTCACGTATGAACAGGTTCATCAGACTAGCTTGAGTAATTATGAGAAATTAGAGTGTCAAAAAGAGCAGGGGCAAAGCAAAGCAGGAGAGAAATAACACCTCCTGGATCCTGCCCCTAATCACATTTCTTTAAGCCGGTGTTCCCTTCCACTCCTTCGCTTGAGTGTGGATACTTAAAAATCCGCGATGAATTCTATTAGAGTCCACTCGACTTTTAATGCTGAAATTGTCTTTTCAATAATCGCTGGTAGCACATTACTGACGGCTCCTTTTTTTAAATCAAAAATTCTTTGCGCTCGAGGGAACCCTCTATAAGTTTCACAATCAAATTAAAAGCCGCCAAAAATCGGTCTCGCGGATAGCCGCTCCTTATGTTAAGATCATTCAAGCGTTTCAGTTTTTTTTAAATGATGAGAAAACAAGTGGATTGTTGTCCGACACAAGTAACACCGAAATACTAATATAATACAATAACTCTTGTTTACGGTTATAAGACATGTTCGAATTCCAAATCAGTTCTCCTAAGTTAAAATTTTTTTATGTTGACGAAATATAAAATATAAACATTAAATTAACCTTTTTTAATTTGTTCCAGTACCTCCGGATCGTCCTATTATTATGGTCCCAGCCGGCACGACAAAGCCAGCAATGTGGAGTCATTTAATGAAGGCACGGATATAGTATTGGCATGTGAAGTAACTGGCGGTAAGTTAGGTTTTTTATACATACTGTTTTATATTTCGAAAAAAAAATGTTAAATTCACAAAGCAGCTTTTGTTATAAAAAAGCCTTTACCTAAAACCAGAAAAACTTTTCGAAAAGTGTTCCTTATATTGAGCCATGATTCGATTATATGATTGGCTCATCTCATCAGCTGATTTTATTTTTTTCATTTCACTGGTATAGCGATTGTCAAAAGGAGATGGCAAGCGCAAAATATAACCAACACATTGACAATTATTTACAGCCGAAATAGTAAATTTTTATAAAACAAAATAGTTGGATATCACTTTAAGTTATTTTTTTAGTAAGTGCATCTAAAGCTCAATATTTTTTTCAATAATATACAATAATTGCAAAGTTTTATGTTTTCTCTCCATTCCATTCGCCTAACACCAACACGCAGATTTTGACAATCTGCACAAATGTATGTTGTTGTTGTAGAAATGAGCCAACCATATAGTTGAACCAGGATATAGAGCAAGATATTAATTTTATGGGTACGAATTTCTAATTTTTGTATACAACTCATTATTTTGGCCGTTTAATGTCCTTTTAAGCTATGAATTCGTTTTCACATGATTAGGTCAGATAACAAAATTCGGACGTCAAATAACCAAGTTACAACGAAAAAACCTTTTCGGCTGTATTTCGAAGAATCAAAAAAAATAAAAAGATACCCTCTTAACATTATCTTTAAATTTAGGGGTGGACATTAGCTATCTTTTTTTTGTATGGGGGACCATCCCAGTGTAAGGGACAATTACACAATTAAATATATTTTTTTTATATAATTTTATCCATTTTTAAGGAAGCTATTCCTATAACGAAGGAACACAATTTTTTCAATTTTAAAAAAATAACTTATCTATATTTAGTGAATTTGTTTATGTACCATTTTCCTAATTTCAATGGCGATTTTTGTAATTTTTAGTAGTTTTGAGTGTCCATAAATCATATTTCTCGAAAAAGGTTACGCTTTGTCTGATCAAATTCGAGGATGTGGGCTTATGCCTCTAAACACTATGAGTAGTTATGGAGAGCTTTTGATCTAAAGATTGGCAGAACTTATATTCCTTTTTAGTTCATTTACTCCAGTAAATTCGCTTTGGTGACTTTGTAATAAACAACCAATTACACGGAAACATTCGTACCGCCCGAAAATACGGGTACCGGTGCGTATACGTAACATTTTTCGGTATAAAAAGAGAGTTATACCAATTTCACACAGGGGGTATATGAAATAATCATTAAATTTTGTCTACATTAAAGCCCTTATTGAACTCAATCTTCTATACAAAATAAATATTCCTAATTATCTCAATATTGTTTTATTGAATGCCTAATGGAGTCAAAAATCTAGTACGTTTTGCTTGATGGGTCGAATTTTATTGTCAATGTAACAAATGACATTCAAAATAAATAATTTTTAATAATTTACGAAAAATAGAAAAACACCAAAAATATTAAAAATTTAATTTTCGCTGCATTTGCACCAAAAGATAATCAGGCCTGTTCTGAATTCCGACTCGCAATGAAAAGTAAAACGACATTGATTTCGACTCGGTTTCTATTTGGTGTTCTCAATTCCTATTGTAAAAAATCGATTCGAAGTCGATTTCGATAACCAGTTTAATTAGGTGTTTTTGTGTATGTGTGTTGGTTTAAGTATCATACAATTTTATTTTAATTAAAAATGCCTGCAGATATGGTTTTTGGATGCGTAGGCGCAAGAAGACGTGCTATTGTGCGTGCGAATCGTAAAAATGCGCTGGATCGGAATTAAGAACAGGTCGACTTCATTTCGATCAGCATCGATTTGTTTGGCTAATAGATTTCATGATAGAAGTTTTTAAAGAAAGATTTAGTATGCCAATTTAACTCAAATTTAAACAAAATATACACATAACTCTTCCAAATAAAATGAAGAATTAAAAAAAATTTATTTGAAAGACAAATATCGCAACATTTGTGTATAATCTTAGTAAAGGAGGAAACGGCTGCTATCCATTTTTACAATTTTTTCTAAGAGCGTAATATTTTTTGGGTCTACTGACAAATGTTCGCTAATGAAGCATGTGACCATATGTGAAAAGGAAAACTTAATTATGTCATTAAATAAAATTGTGATTCGATCAATTTAATGTGTGAAATCTGTATTACATAACAGTTTTTAGAAATTTAGTTCGATAGTTGGTCGATTCAAATTCGTTTAAAAATTATAATTAGTATTTCATTTAGCCAAAATAGTAATTGTAATTTTGTCTTTCTGCTTTCATTTGTGCCACCAACAACATTTCTGCTAAACGATATCACTGCATCAATCTTCATGGCTAATACATCACCATCTTCAACATCACCATTTTCAACGCCACCACCACAAAACCGCACGCAACATCAACCTCAATGCCATTGCAATATATTTGTTTTATATGCAACTTGAACGTGCTCTTTGTTTACGTCATCCTTGCGACGAAATCTTATGCACTATATTCCCTTTGTTTTGTGTAACTAATGAAAAAAAATCGCTTGAAAAAAAAACAAACAAACAACGGATAACTGTAATGGACCATCAACGAAAATCAACAACGACAACAATAATAAACATGTAACTAACTAATGGCCACCGCAACTCAACTGTGCAACTTAACTGACAATGATGAACTGGCAAAAATATTTTTCGATACCACTTTTTTTTTAATTTTTTTTTAACTCTTTTTTTGGTTGATTTTTTTCTTGTTTTTTGTTATTGCTTTGTTTTACTACACTCATTTATTCCTTAAATTTTTTTTCTGTTTTTTTCTATCACATTTTTTTTTGTTGTTCATCCTTTTTACGCCTTTTGTTTTCCTCCAACTCTGCTCTACTATTAACTACTATTTTTTGCTTGTTATGCTTTTGGCGCTGTATTTGCTTTTACTTATACTGCTTAACTGGAACATGGTTGCCACTGATTTTTGTACTGCTCTTGCAATTTTCATTTTTGTTGTTTTTACCATCGTTGCGGTTGTTGCCATTCTTGCTGTCATGGCCACTGTATTTCGAAAAACCAAAAAAAATAAAATTTATTTTTTTTTGGAAAACTATGCTGCTGCTTTCATTTCGCTGCCGTTGCTACTTTCATACATACACATGTTCGCTTGTAAACCTATGTGTATATTTGTTCAATAACAACAACTTTACAATACCCAACAGGGCGTCCACGTCCAAATGTAACATGGTATTTAGATAATACGGTGATTGATGAAACTTTTGAGCATCGTCCGGACGGCAAGACTGTTAACCACTTGTCATATCCAAATATTGGAAGACAACATTTGAATGCGAGATTAGTTTGTGTGGCGAGCAATACGAATTTGACACCACCCAACAACAAAGTGGTCATACTCGATGTCAATTGTAAGTACATAGCTTATTGCCTGACAAATTTATTTTCAGTGGTACGTTCGTAATATACTTATGTATTTATTACAAAATCTACGTCTCTGCCCCGATACATTATTATTATTTTTTTTGTTATAAACTTTGTCTTTATACTCAGCTGAGCAGAACTCACAGAGTATATTAATTTTGTTCGCATAACGGTAGCCCGTAACGGCATAAAGTAATCGAGATAGGTATAGGCTTATATATATCAAAATGGTCTGGGCGAAAAAAGAAATTCATTTGGTCATGTCCGTCCGCCCGTCTCTGTCTCTAAACACGATAGCTGAGTCAATTTAGAGGTATCTTAATGAAATTTAGTATGTAAGTTCCTGGGCACTCATCTCAGATCGCTATTTAAAATGAACGAAATCGGACTATAACCACGCCCACTTTTTATATGTCGAAAATGTCGAAAAACCGAAAAAGTGCTATAATTTACTACCAAAGACTGATAAAGCGATGAAACTTGGTAGATGAGTTGAACTTATGACGCAGAATAGAAAATTAGTAAAATTTTTGACAATGGCCGTGGCACCGCCTGCTTTTAAAAGAGAGTAATTTAAAAGTTTTGCAAGCTGTAATGTGGCAGTCGTTGAAGATATCATGATGAAATTTGGCGGGAACGTTACTTGTGTTCTAAATAAAAATTTGCAAAATCGGATAGCGAACACGCCCACTTAAAAAAAAATTTTAAAAGTCTAACTTTAATAAAATATTAAATATCTTTACAGTATTTAAGTAAGTTATGTCAACATTCAGCTACAACATTTGCCTCCAAGTCTCTCAGCTGATTATGTAATGTTCGGTTACATCCGAACTTAGCCTTCCTTACTTGTTATATATTAAAGTTTTTAACTTTTAACATATTTCTTTATTTTTTATTTTTTACACTGACCAGTAAAACCTGTCGCAGTTCATATAATGACGAAAGATCGTTTCGTATCTGCTGATCGTACTTACGATATTGAATGCAAGTCTTCTGGTTCAAAACCCCCAGCTGTTATAACATGGTGGCGTAACAATAAACAACTTAAAAAGTTTACAAAAATGTAAGTCTTTAATATTTGTATTACTTTTTAGTTAGTATATGCAAATAATAACTAGATCTGAAAGATATAAAAAAAATAAAAATAAAGATATACACAAATCTAATTTTCACATTCATTCTGCAACAGATGTCGCAGTGTTGTGAATATCAATTGGCAAGTACCACAATAGAAGTAGAATTAATGACGACAAACAAAAAACCGCTGTGATGGCTGAATGCTTATAGCAGCGGCGCCTAAACGTTGCCGATGAAGGAATTTAGCAGTTCCCGAAATGGATCTATACAACGAGCTTTGGCAGTTGTCTAAATTTTTTCTTTCTTCTATTCTAATTTAATAATTTTTTCAATTAAGAAAAAATTTATCATAACAATAATAATGATAAAATATTTATTGTTAGTCCTTGAGCTCGATTCGAACCCGCGATCTTACAAATCAGTAGGCCGATATAAAAACAAAAATTGTTGACAAAATTAACTTTTAATTTCTCAAGCGACCAACACAGCAAGTACAAAGTACCCCCTATTTTTGTTGTTGTTGTAGTGATAAGAATACTCCCCTAAGGCTTTTGGGGAGTGTTATCGATGTTGACGGTCCTTTGCCGGATGCAGATCCGGCACATTTCGGTAACAAGCACCGACCATTTCTGGAACGATTTGGTATGACCACATGAAACCGTTTAGGCCATAACGCCCGCCTACCCCCTATATCCATCAGGAGTTCGGGATGTCAAAGCCTTGGCTGTTAATGAAAAGGGATTCGCCTCGAGTAGGTGAGGTTGACAATTGGGTTGGAGAAGTTCTATATATTGCGCTGGCAACCCTTGAGTGAATTTGGTATTTTAGTCGCCTCTTACTCTTCAGGAACCAGTTTTAGATATAATTTAATAAAAAATGCACCCCAATAGGGAGAAAACCTATATTGAGTGGACGTGAACCTCGTATTAGCGCACAATTAGTCCTTTTTTCATAAAAAATCAATCAATAATCTCCCGTAGACAGACGCAAACTCCTGTAAGCGCACAAAATGATAGAATAAATATGAATCATACGTTTGAAATGAACATGAATTTGCCAAATGAATATAGGGCTTCCAGAAAAAGAATAATTTCGCATTAGATAAATATATACTTTAGTCTAAGAATTTCCGTAATCTGTCACTGCTTAGCATTGCCCTTAGGAAATAAAAATGAAGGCTTATAGATTGCCTGTGGGTCCATAGTAACACCAGTAGTTGTTTAACAACCAGACTGAAAAACCCTGTCAAAACCTGGACTTCTTTTATAAAATAAATCCGCCTCTTAGTAACTAGAAGCTTTTTAAGACCTATGTCACTTGCTTTCTAGATCTGACACCAGTATCACTTCTAATAGCGGCAGTCTTAGCCTAACAAGCACATTCATTCCATTGTATTCTTCTCCAAACCGCACTTTCTGCGTCTGCTATCACTAATCTAGCCCAGTTTCAAAGTATGCAACGCCAGACGGCAGTATGCTTCTCCCCATTTCGACTCTTTCCAGGGATTTCTTACACTCTAATATACTTCAAGGTGCAGTGCGTTACGAGTTTATTGTGCTAAATGCTGCTCAGCTGTCAATATGAAGGTTGGAGTGGCTGCAATTTAACTTTTTTTTAGGTTTGTCCTGCTTGTTTTTTGCTATGGCTACCAATTCTGCCCAAAAAACGCTGCATTGATCTGTCAGCTTGTAGGATCTGTTTATATCCGGATCAGCATAGTATACCGCAGACCGTCTTCTTTCATTTCTTTGGAACATCGATGTACACATGTATCGCCTCGTCCGCTATTTGTCTACCCTTGCACCAAACATCCATTTCTAGTGTCGCTAAGAGCCCCTTCAAGGCGCAAAAACGGAAAAAATGTTATCTATTCGTCCAGGTTTACAAGTGGAATATACAGAATGGCATATAGTGTAGCTGGCGGTGTTGTTTTCACGACATCCGCAATGCAAAGAAATTGATAGCCCGCACACCTCACCTACACCACAGCATTCTTCTACATACCTTAAATGCTGCCGAGGCCTTCATCACTCTCTCCTTCATGTTGAGATTTCACAAGAAATTACTTTGTAGGATCATCCTGATATTATGTGCAAGGTTCTCCTGCAGGGGTTTTAGCCCTGGTCTAATTTTTGATTTATAACCCTAAGTAAACTAATAGCTTGCTTTTAGTTATAAATCTGAAGTAATGAACCCTGTCAGATAGTATTAGCGATAAAATATAACTGTAAAAGACGCCGCATGTTGTCTAAAAGTTTCCCGTTGGCTAGTATTGCCCGGTAGAGAACTTTCGAAAGTTCTTTTTTGGTCACATCTTGGAGGAGGGGAGACATTGAGCTTTGTTCTGCGACGAGCCTTTTGTCGTATTCTCTGGGCAACAGAATTGAAGGACGTCAAGTAGTTAAAGCACAGGTAATCTTCTTAGCTCCCAGGTACATGAATATACTCAGAAGAACATTTCCTTAACAATACATTCTTTAAATTGTGAAAAGTTTCCATTTTAACAGTGGAATTTTACTTTGGGCTATAATGATGTTAAAGTATGTACCACACTGCGTATGAGTAACCTTAACGTAACATTGTTTAGCTCAGCTCAAATTGTGTTCTGAGATAACGCATCTAAAAACAAATTCTGAGATAGGGTTTATTCCAGTGAATTGAAATTGAAATTCTAAGGTAAGATTATCTAAAACTTTTACTGAGATAGGGTGTTGTAGAAACGCCAACAGTCACAAATCCTCTTTAAAATAATTTCCAAAAAGTTCGTTACCAGTTCCAAACTAACCAGTTATATTAGAAGTTTTCATTATTCTACTTGTATTTATGTTGTATGTATACATTTATTTACAACTCGCTTAAAAAAAATTACTCTACCTCCACTTAACTAAATATTGAAAAATTTAATTTGTGCTCTTCCGTATATTTCTTGTTCTTTTTATGCATTATTCATTCATTTGGTTGCTACCTAATTTACCAACAACAGTTTAACGAACCTGACAATCAATCTCTAAGTATATTGACATTTACTCCCACGCGCGAAGATGATGGCAAGTATTTGACGTGTCCGCGCGGAGAATCAGTTTATCGAGGGCAGTTCCATAGAGGATAAATGGCGAATGATTGTGCATTGTAAGTATAACAAATATAAATTATTTAATATAAAATGTAGACTTGGGTTGTTGTGTATGTATATACATTAGGGCCATTCAAAAAATTCTATTTATTTTTACCTAGAACCATTCACAGTGTGTTTGGAATGGAAGCTTACTTGATAATACTGTTTTATGAATTATTTTTTGATATTTCATTTAAACGAGCAAATAAAATGAAAAAATATCAACAATAACAACACAAAAAACTTTATCAAGACACATAAAAACAACGGCAGTCATATCCCAAAAGTAGACCTGCTGGATTAAAAGCCTGACGACTCGTGTTCGAGTTTCAAACTCGGGGAGGATATCATTTCTAATTTAAAATGCAAAACCACATAATAGAATCTTTGACAGGGTGAAAAAGCTATAGGATCAGCTTGCATTTCTTATTTTTTTACGTTTTTTTCTTTAATGATAAAAACACAATAATTTAGTAAAGATGATATAGTGAAAGCATTTAAAGCTCACTTAAACTTGATATTTTATACTCAGTTGAGCAGAGCTCACAGAGTATATTAAGTTTGATTGATAACGGTTGGTTGTACATATATAAAGGAATCGAGATAGATATAGACTTCCATATATCAAAATAATCAGGATCGAAAAAAATTTGATTCAGCCATGTCCGTCCGTCCGTCCGTCCGTCCGTCCGTAACACGATAACTTGAGCAAAAATCGACATATCTTTAATGAACTTAGTTCACGTGCTTACTTGAACTCACTTTATCTTGGTATGAAAAATGAACGAAATCCGACTATGACCACGCCCACTTTTTCGATATCGAAATTACGAAAAATGAAAAAAATGCCATAATTCTATACCAAATACGAAAAAGGGATGAAGCATGGTAAGGTAATTGGATGTTTATTGACGCGAAATATAACTTTAGAAAAAACTTTATAAAATAGTGTGTGACACCTACCATATTATGTAGAAGAAAATGAAAAATCTTGGCAGGTATTACATATATAAATAAATTAGCGGTATCCAAAAGATAATGTTCTGGGTCACCCTGGTCCACATTGGTCGATATCTAGAAAACGCCTTCACATATACAACTACCGCCACTCCCTTTTAAAACTCTCATTAATGCCTTTAATTTGATACCCGTATCGTACAAACTCATTCTAGAGTCACCCCTGGTCCACCTTTATGGCGATATCTCGAAAAGGCGTCCACCTATAGAACAAGCCCCACCCCTTTTAAAATATCATTAACACCTTCATTTGATACCCATATCGCATAAACAAAGTCTAGAGTCACCCCTGGTCTACCTTTATTGCGATTCCCTTTAAATACTCATTAACACCTTTCTTTTGATACCCATATTGTACAAACAATTCTAGGGTCACCCCTGGTCCACCTTTATGGCGATATCTCGAAACGGCGTCCACCTATGGAACTAAGGAGTACTCCCTTTTTAAAATACTCATTAACACCTTTCATTTGATACCCATATCGTACAAACGCATTCTAAAGTCAACCCTGATCACCTTTATGTCTATATCCCTAAATGGCGTCCACCTATGAACTATGGCCCACTCCCTTATAAAATACTCTTTAATACCTTTCATTTGATACGCATGTCATACAAGCACATTCCAGGGTTTCCTCGGTTCATTTTCCTACATGGTTATTTTCCCTTATGTTGTCACCATAGCTCTCAACTGAGTATGTAATGTTCGGTTACACCCGAACTTAACCTTCCTTACTTGTTTCTCTTAAAATTCCGCCAAAGTAACTTTAGTGGTTCCGGAAAAAAAACATAATATTTAACCTTTAAGGAAATTGTCTTACATGAGAGCTTTCATCGCTGCGTGAGTGTCAGAATAAAGTGTCAGCGGATATGAGATTCTAGATAGTAGCCATCGTTCAGCCTCCTTTATGGCTCTTAGTCATGCATGGAAAGGCGCTGCATTAGCTCAGTGCCATAATACTTAAGGAAAGCGAAAGGTGACTTTAAGTAGATACCACAGCCCCCGCTGTCATTCATTTTGGAGCCATCCGTGAAGACTACTGAAGATTATGGGTATGGATTACAGATATCATCTTATTTAGTCGCTCTAGGATTATGATAGAGAATTTATTTACTAGAGGAAGGGTCGGAGTAGTATAATATAGTTGTAGAAGGTTTTCCAGAATGGTTCCAAGAATGGTGATAATCATCTAATCGTATTACAAAAATGAAATTTGATTTCGATTGACGGTAAAGGGTATCGCGCAGTGGCTAAACCACACATCTTGATATCTTAAATATGCATCAGATAATCTCAGCCTAGTCCCCGCACAAACCGCTGTAACCATTTCAAGGGAAAAACTGTAATTGAGGTGTGATATCGCCAACTACACTAATATCAATTTGTGCTCTTAATTTTAATTTTTAGGACTCCATAGATAAATTTAAGGTATTCACCCGTGAGACACCACTTGAGAGATATAATTTTGGTATATTATTGATAAAGGTAAAGTCATTTAAAGAGTGAATTTGAATAAATTCTCTTATTAAATAATAAGAAGCAACCTAATATATACATAGGTCTCGTAGCTTTAAGGTCTCTGGATGCAGAGTTCATGAAATAATAATTGCGAAATTCGAATGCGCTGTTGGCAAATATGCTCAATTTTGTATATAATTAAAAAGTTTATAGTGCCTTACCAAAGAACAAAAAGACATTATCTCTACGAACAAAGGCATTAAGTGGAAAATTAATTTTTCACTGGTTTATTTGCGATAACAGACACGCAGAGAAAACTCATCGATAATAAATGGATAACACGCTGATAATTCGTCGATGGCAAATTAGTAGCACTCTAATCGATATGTTTCGATATAAATTCGGTAAAATGTCGATAACAAATCGACACCATTTAGGTATGAAAACCGATGAACTATCGAAAAAGTTGTTAAAGCTACACAATTTATCATCTGTGGTAACACAGCGATAGCACGTCTCTAAAACAATAACAACAACGTCTACAACAACTCTTAAACCCAACCTCAAGGTATCGACAACAAAACGTTAAAACTTCGACCACAAATCTATGACACTAAGAATAAGAAGACATTTATCTCATGACCAAAGGCATTTAGATGGAAATTTCTCTATATCACCTGGTTAACCTTCCGTAACAAACCGATAGCTCATCGATAACAAAGTGATAACACGCGGATAACTCGTCGAAAGCAAATGATTTACACTCTAATCGAAATTTTTTTCGTTAAAATTTGATTAATCTTCGATAAAAGATCGATGTATTTTCACTAACACCGATTTTAACCGATAATTTATCGAAAAGGTTTGTTATCGATACCAACCCGAAAACATTTCGAGAGCAAATCCATATCACGTCTTGCGGTTTTGGCTTTAGTTTATTTTTTTAATTTCCTTTCCTCTCATCATACACACACTTCACAGCACATAGCTCAATTTCTGATAAACCAAAATGGTGACAATATTAATTTTGAAACTTCCGATGAACATAGCCGTTGTAGCAAGGGATGAAACCTGTCTATACACATTATATGCCCTTTAAACATTGGCATGATTTGGAAGTGGCGTCCTGCCTTTTTAACATTGTAGCAGCGACAACCTATCTTTTTACACATTATATGCCCTTTTAACATTGGCATGTCATTTGAGGTGTCATCTTGTGCCACCAAATTTTAAGACCTTGAGATCGGGTATACTTCTTCTAAACATTCCACACATTTCAAACTAAATGCCTTGAGGAAACTACACACCAAACGGACATGGTAAAAGGACCATGAAAAAGTGCCTGTGAAATTGGGTATCTTACCGCTGGAGGAACAACAGGGACGCCACTAAACGGCTCCCGTGAGTTCAATTTAATTTCAAGGTAAACCAAAATTCTGCTAAAAAAATATTAAAAACACAGGATTGCCAACACAACTTATATGTCAATAAAATTCTTCATTGACTAAATGCCGACATTGGCGTACTAGAATTTTAATCTGAATGTATGTATATAAACATATTCATATATATATATGTAAATGAGCGTTGGTTAGCAGAATTTGCTTGAATGGCTTGATATAAATGCAGAACATTGCAATTGTAAGGGCAGTACTGCCTGCTGACTTTGTATGTAAGCTAATTTAAATACCAACACATAGACATAACACAAATAAGTCTGCGCACACCCACACAAATTGATTAACATATACATACACTCATATACATATTCAGTACATATATTACATTGTGTGTACATAGAAAAACCACAAAAACAAAAGCACTTCAAGCTAAATGCCCATTATTGGGGAATGTCCTTTGACACTTAAATTCAATTTATTCAATTGCAAAGCTTTGCAAATGCTTGGGCAATAATTTTTTGTCTGCCTTTTGTATGCCGATTGTTTGCCTGGAATTTTTTTTATTGCAGTTTTTATTTTTGTGGCATGGATTGTGATTAGAAATGAAATTGGGCAAGTTTTGTAATAAAAATAAATTACCCGTTTGCATTGCTGTTTGTTGTTTGGTGTCATCAAACTGCGCAGTTTGTGTTCAAAAGAGCAGAAGGACACTTGGTCATTATGACTTGCGTTTGTGTGGATGAGAATTGTGGGTTTTTTGCGATACCCAATAAAAAATTTTGCGCAAATTTTTAAAGCTTGTTTAATTTGATTAAGGGGCCTTTGCACTCCTAAACACTTTTTTTAGAGCGCAGTTGTAAAACGTTTTTTTCTTTTTGTTTTTGTTTTGACAACACCAAACAATTTCCCTCTCTCTGTGGGGGACATAACTTTGTAGGTGGCTGACGTGCAATGTGAAAGAAAACATAAATGAAAACTTTTTTAAGGCATTCAGCAGCTACATAAAATAGTATGGTACACTGATGGATCGAAGACGCCAAAGGGGATTGGATCTGGAGTCGTTTTACCCAGAGCCAAGATATCAATACCCCTGGGAGCATACCCAAGCATTTTTCAAGCGGAAGTATTTGCCATAAACCAGTGCATTGAACCTTCAGCGCGAATACTCCAATGAAAATAATCGCCATACTCAGTGACAGTCCAGCCGTCCTCAAGGCGATCTTTGCGTTTGAAATAAAATCAGCTCTGGTCTTTAGGTGCGTTGAAAAGCTAAATAAACTAGGAGCATACAACGAACTACAGTTGGGCCTGGGTTCCTGGTCACAGGGAGTTGAGAGTAATGAGCAGGCGGACGGCAATAGAATGTTAGTCTAAAATCTATTGGAGAAACTCTTATTTCTCTATAATCACTTTCGCAAATTTTTGCGATAGAGCCCACAATCGCAACCGCACACAAACCTTTTTAATAACGTCGCTGATGATTTGGGCGGAATATCGCAAAAGTATTTACCATAAGTTTTGGTTTTGATATACTTAATTACCTCAAATATATCTGTATACGGTCAGCCATGGTTAGACGAATTTCTTGTAACTTCTAGCAAGTTGGGTCCAGGTAATTTATTTATAAAAACCCAAATCAATATATAACACGTTCACTAAGGATGAGGTTTTAAAAATTATGCAAAGTTCGTAAAAATTCTAAAAAATTTCAAGAAAATTTTAAATGTTTCATTTAGAAGTTTTAGAAGTTTTCTGGATATTCAGTTTTATAGCTCATTCAAATTTAGTACAAAGTGTTCACTTTAATCAGTTAAAAAAATTCCTGATTATTGGCAACATTTTTTGTTAGCGAAGTTGAGTATTTTGGTGACTGTTACCAAGATCTAGTGGGCGGTGATGCCTTTTTCTAAGATTAAAATGCCCGATGTAGATGGTATGTTCTTTGCCATGCAACAAATCTTGAGTAGAGCGATAAAGGAACAACTTAAACTATATTCGATATGTACATACATAAGAATGAATCACGTACAGAACTCTTGGAAAGCTGCTTTCTCTTTTTCCTAACATAGGCGGGGAAGATTAGTTATATGTATCCTAAATACTACGGACTCATCCGCCTACCGCCATTTCTACTCAAAACATTGGATAGGCGACAGATCTCGGTAGATACCGCACTGTATATGGTTATAAACATAATGAAAGCCTTTGCAATATAAAGAGTACTTAGCCTATCAATTCTTAGCATAACGGAAGCCCTAAAAACAATATTCAGCACATTCGACCTGTAGGCCTGATATCAAAAAGATAGAGTTAACAACTGCAACGAAACTTGGTATATTTAGGTAGCTTGAACACAGAAAATAGGGCCATTGTAATGAAGCGTCATCAAATGTTGGAAGGAAAGTTAACTATCAGTGCTTTGGTGTGTTTTGTTATAGCCACAATATAGGAAAAAGGTTTCAACAAGGGCGCTTGAATGGCAGATAAGGCGATACGCGTGTATACCGATGGTTCTCAAGTAATGAAAATAGTAGAGTGTGCCGTATAGTGCACTAGTCTCGAAATAAATGTGATCTTCACACGCTACCAGATCAGTGTATTGTTTTTCATGTGAAAGTAGTAGCCTTGACTAGAACAGTCAAAACACGCATTTCAGTAACAACAAGTTTGTACTGTGTCAGCTTGATGAGAGCTTTCATTACTATGCGATCTCTTGGATTATAAAGAATAATGGATGACGGGTGTTCAATTCTCAATAGTAATATAGTGTATAACTCGAAAGAGGCAAAAATTTGGGTTTTAATTCAATAAGAAATCGTATTTTTAAACTAAGAAAAAATATGAAATATGGCACTTTGAAATCCATTTTAGTGGTCAATGTAATTATTGTTTTGAATGGAAGTATTATTATCTAATTTCTGCATCTCAAAGTCACCACCATTCCGTTTTCTAATCGCTCTTTTAGTCAACCATATATCGGCAAACAATTTTTAGTTATTTATAGTATTTGAAATAGTTTATCAAGAATTGAAAAAAGGATGTAATCTATACCAAGTACCGGTAAAAAGGAATTGTACTTGATTATTAAATTTTTAAATAACCAAATACTTCTAATTGATCAATTACAAATGCCAAAGTTTATTCAATACTGTAAAACTCTGTTAAATTCCAATGAAAACTGCAAGGACGTAATATAACAGTGACTGTTGATATCACAGAGATTCATGTGGCGCGATAGTCATAAATAAGAAGTGATGACCACTACGAACGTAGGTTTCTTTTTATTTATCGCATAATATTGACAGTTGCTCACTGTTGAATTGACCAACGGAATCAGTTTTTTTTTAACAGAAAAATTCAATGAGATTTATTGAGGATCTGTCATTTTTACAGAACTTTTTAATATATATATTTTTTTTTCTGTATACTAACTGACTAGAGTGAGTGAAGAAAAAATTGCCACCACCACTTTTAAACAAAATATTCATAGTGAAAAAACATTTAAGCGCACTGTGCCCAACTTATAAAGTTAGGAGTACACGTCTTTATAAATAACTAACTTTAGCTACTGAAATATTTTAATTTATAAATAAGTAGCTCAATTCAAGAAAACTCGTCAGTCCAACGCAAAGCTCATAAACCCTATACATTTTTTAATGTTATATGAAAAATCATTGAGCTTGCGTTGTATTTATAATTACCAGTCATATAATTTTTCTGCTTTCCCACTTAATGATTAAATTTTATTCTATTTTTTTACAGATCAACCAACAGCGCATTTAAAAATGGGATCATCACTGAATCCAGATGACATCAAAGAAGGCGATGATGTATATTTCGAATGCGTCATACAATCAAATCCAAAGCCATATAAAATGTCTTGGTTTCATAACGTAAGTTTATTTTATACATAAATAAAAATTTACGTGTTTTTGTTTTATAGGCGTCCAAAGAATTCATCCATGATTCAATCACAAGAGGTTTGTTTCCGCTGACAAATTTTTTTGGCAATTGCAGCCATATTACTCCCAAATCGAATTAACATCCGTTAACTGTAGTATTAGAAATAGGAAGCAATTAGTTAAAAAATATACAATAAGTACTGAACTGCGGAATTCCTTAGAAACATTTTTTTTAATCTTATGATGAATTTATTAACCATGCCATTATCTATTATTTGGCTGAACATAGGTAGTTTTTATGAAAAGTGAGGACACCAAAGAGTCGTGCACTTTCGTAAATCTATGAATATACGAAGCCTAAACCAATTTAAAATTCATCGTCCAACGTCAAAAACTCGACTAGTAAATCAATTCACATAAAAACATAATTAGTAAATAATGGAGATGTCATAACGAATTGTACTCATTGAGCATGTTAACTTATTCATTCCGTATTTTCGGAACATTAATCTGCATTTAAGAATTTGTGGGATCGGTTTAGTTTTGGAATATTATATATATATTTATTTGATATCTTCGGACCTCGTGAAGCAGTATCAAATGAACGTGTTCCGAATATTCAAAATCAACGGTTTATTCGGAACACTACCATGAATACTTAACGGAAAAGAGCTTTCCGAAATTTCAGAATAAAGAGGTAAATACTCCCTGTGTAGCAGGATCCCACAAAAGCTTTACTTTTATGCCATTTTGGTCACTTCATTGCGGTTGCAGTAGAGTATCAAAATCGTGCTATCTCAAAATACTTTTCAAAAATTTCCGATTTCAGGATTTGTCACAAGAACACCCTATATTAGAATTAGGTTAAAAAATGCCTTATCTCCGAATGATTTTCCTTAACTCACACTTATGTCAAAATGCATTGAACTTATGCTCATATAGGGAGCTTTTGAAACAAATTTTGAGATAGTGTATTTTTGAATAACATTCTAACGTACGGCATTATTCAAACAAATTCTGAGAGAATGACCAAACCAACATAACTTTTTATCAATTCACGAAATATTTAGTAGAAAATGAATTATTTCTCTCAAAACTTGTTGGCATTTACAAATTTATTATCGCTACTAATATACTACTAAAGGTAATTTTCTACTAAAACTTTCGCTGAAGGGGACTGAATTATTCTCCTTTTTCCTTACTTCGTAAAAGCTCCCCGTCCATATTTTTAAATTTGGGAGTGTCAAGACTTCTGTTATCATTGAAGAACAAACCTCTAATAATTGAATCATGGAACTCACCGATATTCAAAAAATGTGCTGGGTAGATCCCTGTGATCACCCGGTCACCGTGATGTGGTGGTAGCGTGCTCCATCTACCACATCTAGGATCCTGTGTTCACTCTCCGAGCAAAGCAACATCACAATTTTAGAAACTGGTCAATTAGAAGAAAGTTTTTCTAAGCGGGCTCGCTTAGTAGTGTTTGGCAAGCACTCCTAGTGTATTTCTACCATGAAAAGCTCTCAGTGAAAACTCATCTGGCTTGCAGATTCCGTTCTGAGTCGGCATAAAACAGGTCCCGTTCCACCAATTTGTAAGAAAAATTAAAAGGAACACGACGCAAATTGGAAGATAAGTTCGGCCTTAAATCTCTTCGGAGGTTATCGTGATTTTTCATTTATTTTGCCTTAATTTTTGATAATTGGTACAAACAATGTTTTGTTAAGAAATGCAATAAAAAGTCATTTTCCTACCTTATAACTAAAAATGGATGTGTGTGTGTTTGTGCGTCTGACATAGAGGCGCTCAAAGTATCCAAGTTTTGATACAGAGCTTTCATATATTCAAAAAACTAGGAGGTAGATGAATTGGATTGAAAATGAAAGTGATAGTAGAAGCCAGTGCATGGGAGTTAAGAAAAAAAATTTATGAAGAGTGTTCATAATATTTGACATATTATTTCCATATATGAGGTCATTTAGATGGGAGAGGTAGATGGCGTTGAAGTGGAACGGCAGTGATAGTGGCAGTGACCGTGGGACTTGGAGTGGAAATGGGTTTGGGAGGGTCATATTCTCAGCACTCGATATATGAAGCTGCCCCAGTAAATTTTGAATACAGTAGTCTTAGGTTTAATGCATTTAAAAATTTGTTCATCCCATAAGCCAGAAAATGGTTGTTTTTGAAGTGAAAAAAGTTGCATTTTATTTTAAAAAAATATTTTGCTTGATTTGAAAAAAGACTTCTTTTGACTTCAAAAATCATCTTTTGACTTGGAAAAAGTTTCATTTGATTTGAAAAATTAAATTGAAATGATCTAATCACAGCGTTGTTTTTAGCATTTCTAATTGCTATTTCTATTCCTAATTTATTACTTTTTTTTAGTTATGGAAATTTAAATTCTGCAAGGGCTCTACCATTGAACGTGCGAGTACTCACAAATGTCTGTCCATTTGTATGCGTTAATGCCCCATAACCAACTATTTTTTCGCTTCATCTTCGCATTACTTAATATGGATTCGGTTGTCAATTTTAGGTTTTAAACAAAGTTTGGCAAGATATGTTTGTAATTCGGTATTTATCTCTTGCAAGTCAACAGTAATTATACCCAGCTGTACTTGTACACAGCGTATTTATAACTTTGATTGGATAACGGTGGGTTTTTCAGGTATAAAGGAATCGAGATAGATGTAGAGATTTCCATGTATCTAAAACATCATTCCGAAAAAAAATTTGGTTAAGCCATGTACGTCCGTCTGTCCGTCCGTTAACATGGTAACTTGAGCAAATATTCGGTATACGGACTTATCCGAACACAGAATAGATTGGTATTGAAAATAAGCGAACTTAAACGATAACAACGCCTGCTTTTCGATATCGAAAATTTAGAAAAATTAGATAATTCAAAAACGAATCCCGCTAAGCTAACGAAATTTGGTAGGTGGACTGAGTTTATGACGCAAAACATAAATTCAGACATAACATTTAGAATAAGAAAGTTTGGAAATTTAACAAGTCGTAAATAAAGCCGTTAATAAAAGCGTTAAAGTTATAACATTGAAATATGGCAAAGACGCTATCCTTGCCAAATTATATACAGACTGAGTGAAGAAAATCAAAATCGGTTAAAGACCACGTCCTAAGGGTCTAACCTTATCAAAATATTCTATAACTCTATGGTATTCAACTACATTTGTATGGTTGAACTAAAAACAAAACCACAACATATTTTGAAATCCGGCGAGACTCGCGAGATTATTGCGCAGCCTTATACTGTTTTCACACAGAAACTTAATGATCTCATTTCACCTTCTAATGAAATCGTAAATTTTGTGCTTTCATACAGAAGTAACTTCTCGATTAGTATGAAGGATGAAATGTCAAGCGAATAAAATGACAACGCTATATGACAGAAAATGACATTTACTTTGACAAATGACATTTTTAAGCACTGAGCACGTCAAAAACTAAGAAACTGAACGCTCCCAACAGAGTTGGGCTTTTGACTTCATTAGGCATTCGATTAGTCACTAATGAAATAATTATAGATTCGAATTGTGTAGGGAAGATTGAGCTCAAAAAGCGTCTTAATGTAGAAAACTGCCTTTATTATTCAATAAGCCGTCTGTGTGAAAACGGTATTACAACATTATTAACCACACAAAGCAAACAACAATAGCATTTCAATGTGCAGCTGGGTATATAATGTTCGGTTTCACCCAAACTTAGACTTCCTTTTTGTGTTTTTTTGTATTTTTCTCCTTTTTTTTTGTATACGTTTTTATTTAATGACCGCTTGTTGGCTTCAGACTTGAGTTCTGACCGTGCAGGCTGGGTCAATTAATAATTTTCATCACTTTTAAAGATTCAGTTACATACCAAGAGATATTACATACTAAGAGGTAGTAGTAGTAGTAGTATGATATAAATAAATATAAAACGTAAAAGGACTAACGAAATTCACGTGGGCGTCGCACTTATAATTTGCAAAAAAAAACTTAGAAATTTTTAAAAGTTTTTTTTTCATTAATGTAGGATTCATATTACTTTTCCACTAAATCACACCAGCACAGTATTTAACAAACAATGTGGTTTTTTTATTAGTATAATAAAATGATTTTAAAGGATAACAGTTCTTTTAAGTTTCAAAGTTAAATTTTAAATATCAAAATGTTTTTGTTTCAAAATGCCGTCGTTGCTTAAGAAATCGTATTTCGTCTTTTGTTTGTAAAAATGACTTTTTAAATAGCTTTTAAAAATTTAAAAAACCAACGCGAATATTAGAGACTTATCACTTGAACTTTGTTAGACTAAAAATTGACTCGAAAAAAAATTCAGACAACTCTAAATAAAAAATCGCAACCATTATAAAATGCAAAGAAATAACTTCTTGAATTATCAAACATAATAAAGAAGAATTGAGCTGACGCAATTACCATAAACATTTTAAAAACTGTTACTGCTAATATCGTATTCTCTGCAGTACATAGGATTCTCATGTATGAAAATTAAGTATATTAAATTGAAAATTAAAACATTGACTAAATACAGTGGCAACGATGACCTTCTTTTGCAACCTTCAGCGGGTTAGGGGGCTTAGAGTATATCCGCGGTAGGTATACCTGTCGTAAGAGGCGACTAAAATACCAAATTGATTCAAGGGATTGTGTAGCGCAACCCTCTCAAGGGGTTGCCAGCGCAACATATAGCTTCTCCAACACAATTGTCAACTTGACCTACCCATGGCGAATTATGTTTCATTAACATCCGAGGCTCAGGCGACCCCAAGTTCCTCATGGAACTAGGAGGTGGAGAGGGCGGAATGGCGTAGAAGGTTTAATGTGGTCATACAAATCCTTCCCGAGATGGTCGGGCTAATAACTTAATGGTGCTTTGTTACCGGAACATGCCGGATCTACATATATACGGCAAAGGACCATCTAAGCCTTCGGAAAAGTGTCTTTATTGTTAATACAACAATAACAACAACCTTCTTTTGCGTTATCATGCCAAGCAGTGTTTGCTGTAATACAAGCCTGTTGAACTGTCGGCGCACTTTGCTAATAATGACGGAAATTGGAGCTTAGGTTTACCGTAACATCACTTATGTATCTTAAATATAAAATCATATATGTACAAGATATATAAATATGTATATTCATTAGAGCGTATCAATAAAAAATCGAGTTCACTTATGATATTTATTTTAAAAATTAAAGCTTTCTTTAACCCTTTTTTAACCAAATATAATCCATATTTTAACCAGGCGAGCTTTCATTCATGCCAAATATGACTTCAAAACAAGTAGGGAGGTTAGGTTTTAAACGGGTAGTTCTACAGTTGGAGAGTCTCGCAGTGAGGCTTAAATATCCCGGTTAGTGCACAGGGCATTTTATCCTTTCACGAAACTTAACCGAAAAAAATAAATAAACTAAAAAACAGTTACGGTCATGAAAACAATATCTTTACCAAATCTCGTGAAATTTGGTTCCTTTTTGTGCGAATTTGATAAAAGTCTTGTAAAAAGTTAAATTAAATGTAACGAACCCTAACAGTATATACGAGTATATATATATATATAAGTTAAGCCTCACAGCAGGCGAGGCGATAAAAAATTAAAGTTGCGGTGAACTGCCCGTTCACCGAATTAAAATAAACACGAGAAATATTTAAACGTTATAAAATTTATTCTGTGCTCTTGCACGATCCAAATTGAACTAACTCGAACAAAGTAATTTACCTAGCAGCTAAGTTCTTGTGTTAAAGTAATTATGCTATGCTAACCAATTATTGTATAAAAAATAGTTTACTTAACTAAAACTAGATTTGCTGTTCAATCACAATTTCTGCAACTACACCAATCGTTGTCCCAATTAACTTCCGCTTATTCTGCGCGTGTGCTGCGTCAGCGAAACTTCAACACGCAACATAGCGCGGTCACATGCTCAGCAACGTGAGTAAATGGGTCAACCGCTGGATACTGCTGTTATAACTCCTCCCCCTTTAAAGATCTGCGTCCCGCAGATCGAAGCATGAAAAATGTGAAGTGGATATATCTTTTATAGAGTCGATCTGGTTACTTGGCGTAATGTTGATTCTGACTGGCTTGACTGGTGCGCTGTCGTCCAGGTTACGGATTTCATGGGCAGAGTGGCCCTTGAAGATCTTCGTGTTTGTTGCCCATTGCATCGGAATTTGA
Organism: Eurosta solidaginis; assembly: GCA_029619165.1. Taxonomy (NCBI): domain Eukaryota; kingdom Metazoa; phylum Arthropoda; class Insecta; order Diptera; family Tephritidae; genus Eurosta; species Eurosta solidaginis. The sequence goes on along the minus strand of JARSSU010041814.1, from coordinate 2,967 downwards.
ACTGGTGGAATATCTAGCTTCCTAGTGTACCATTTCCATAGCATGGTGACGATGAGGGCTATTGCGAATATCGAGGCAGCTTCCGTGACTAACGAGAAGTTAGTTTTCCCGTTTACATACCCTAGATATCTAACGTTTTCCATCGTGATATCGTGAACGTACTCCAGATTGATCTTTGTAGTGTGGTTTTTGACGTTTGCTAGTACGGCTGGCAAGGCTTGAGCTGTGATTGCTTCGTTGCTGGAGAACACTTGGTTGCCAATTTTTATCGTTTCGTTACTTAACTGGATAACGTAGGTGCCATTTATGTTACTAGTATCGTTATTACTTTCCACTACACCTTGGTAGTTTGAGATAAAAATTGTGTTATCGTTTATCAATTCGATTATCGTTCCATTGCGCCTGATGAATTGGCAGCTAGCGTCACCTCCTTTCAGCAACCGAGGTAGGCAGGTATTCTCTTCCAATTTGCTCAAGGACTCTGATTCACATACCGTAGATGAACTGATTGTCAAGCAGTTTTTCCTTGAGTCCATACGTTTCTTCTTGGTTGACGAGCATTTTATCGAATGGAAGGTCCAGTTGTTTGCCTTCGTAGATACCGGCGCGAGTAATTAATAGGTTATACTTCTTCTCTGTTACTTTGGGTATTGATAGAACGTATAGGAGCATAGTCCCATTTGTATATATTGATGGTTTTCCGTATTCAATTGCCTCAATTATATTTTGGTAAGGTAGTGTTTCTATTTCTGACAGGATCTGATTAACTTCGTCCATGTCGAGTAGGTTAGTGTTAATAATTCCACGTTTAGCTAGCTGACATGCCCGTACTACTTCATTGACCTCTTCTCGGACGAGCACGATATTATGAAGGGCGCTCTGCTCGAATTGTTCTGCCTCAGCTTCCTTCATTACCGAATTGGTGCGGCTTACAATTTCATTAATTTTTTTGGAAATTTCTAAAGTTTTGTTTTACACTAAGTGTGGTTACTGTGACTTTGTTGTCTTTGGCAACTATTTCTTTTTTGAAAGGTGGTTTCTGTTTTCCCTTATCTGTCTATCCTTCACGTATATGACATCGTTTTCGTCATAACGCTCCGGTAGCGATCTTTTCCTGTTATGCCGTTCGATCTGGGCAATTTGCTTTTGGGTTAGCAGTGTTTTCAGGTATTTATTTATTTTCCTACTTTTGTCTAGGAGTTCCTGGTAATTAGAGGCTTTTGAACGATTGAAAAATATCTCACTTGGCTTTCGGTTTGTTACCGAGTGAATGGTATTGTTATAGCGATCTACTGCTATATTTACCAGCTCTTTTGTCTTGAAAGTGGGATTGTCTAATTTTAAACACCTAAATATTTCGATAAGGGTGGAATGGAGCCTTTCTACTTGGCCATTCACCTCACTTCTCTGGGATGGCGTACGATAAAGGCTGATTCCTAACGATTCGAGTAAATTTTGTATTATCGGGCTTATCAATCCGCGTTCATTGTCGGTTACCAGAATTGTAGGGGTCGTAAAATAGTGTAGTAGTTTCACCATTTTCTCTTTAAGGTGCAGAGTGGATTTGTTTCTAATGTGGAAAAGTTTAGCAAATTTTGAGAATTTGTCTATGCAGCTTAAAAACTTTTCCCCTTGAATTTCGAATATGTCTATGTGAATGATTTCACAAGGACGTGATGGGATTGGTGTCCTTTGTAGTTCTGGCGTATTTGGGTGCCTATCATACTTGCTAAGTTTACATGTTTCGCACGATGAAACACATGTTCTAATCTTATTGCTCATTCCCGGAAAGTAGTATCGCTCTAGGATTTGCTTTCTATTCTCAGTGGGGTTTCGATGCGCTCTTCTATGCTCCTCCCATATGACTTCAAGGACTCTATCTGGGTTTCGTAGGTCTTCTACAAGAATTTGAGCTACCCGTATTTTATAATGTAAAAAGTTTTCTAAATATACCTTCTGGAGCAACCCTAAGTGACTTTCTGGCATTTTGATGCCGTTGATTACATTCGGTCTAAGCTTTTCCTTAAGCACATTAACGAGTTCTTGTTCGCCTATACCCTCTATTCCTACATAGTGTCGCAGGTAACCAGGATGAGGTTCCTCGCATATTTGTAACCTCCCCCAAACACAATTTGATTCCTGAACACGTTAAGAGGTACCTCGACGAATGGAATTAAATCTGAGTTATCCCGATCTGCGCTATGAACGGTGTCACAGGTTGAGCTGCCGTCGTTTGCCGAGTACGACGTTGAGCCCATGGTTGCGTTTTCGCTGGCATATTCGGATTCGGACGTCGTTGTTAGTTGATTTACCTGAGTTTTTAGCCGAGAGAGAGCGTCAGCTACGACGTTCGATTTTCCTGGCTTATAGATGAGTTCGTAATTATACTCCTCTATCCTAGATTTCCATCGCTTGAGCTTGGCGTTATAATTACGGTTGCTTAAAGAGAAGGTTAGCGGTTGATGATCGGTAAAAATTCGAATCTTCCTTGCACCGTACAAATAATTTCGGAGGTTGTCTAAGGCCCAGACGATGGCTAGCATTTCTTTTTCGTTCGTTGCGTACCCCTCCTCTGTGGTGGTCAAGCTTCGTGATATAAACGCTATAGGCTTGTCTTTGCCATCATGGTCTTGTGAGAGCACCGCACCGATCGCAAAATCGGACGCATCAGTCGTTAGATTGAAGGCCTTCTCAAAGTTGGGGAATGTCAGGACTTCCGCGGTCGTCAGTATTTCCTTAAGATTACTGAATGCCTTTCGTGCTTCTTCATCCATTATTATTGCTACTTTTCTTGATTGTGTTGCTCTTACTTGTGCGTGTTCGCCCCGTGTTAGGTTGGTTAGTGGTTTGGCGATTTTTGCATAATCGCGGATGAATTTCCTGTAGTAGGAAGTTAATCCTAAAAAACTTTTGAGTTCTTTTAAATTGGAGGGAGGGAGCATGTTTCTTATTGAGACTACTTTTTTT
>JARSSU010041813.1:0-44887 GCA_029619165.1 Eurosta solidaginis | reverse complement strand
CAGGCATGCTTAACCAACGAAACGATATCATTTCGTTACGATAATCAACGTTAATAAACGAAACGAATCATTTCGTTTCGTTTATTAACGTTAAGATCGTCAAATTAACGAAATGATTTCGTTTCGTTTTCTGCCATATCAAAACGAAATCAAATCGTTTATGTTGATTATTAATTTCAAACTATGCTGGCAAAGCTGATTGATGGCGGAGTCATTAAAGGTGAAAGCATTAGCCAAGCTGATTGCAACTTTTCTCTTGAATTTTGACAGTACGAACATTTCTCAGAGTATTTTTGACATTACCACCAACGAATTACACAAACAAATTACATAGAGTTTGTGTGTGTATGTGCGCTCGTTGTTGCCACCTTACGGCTTCACCATGGCTGTAGCATTGCCAGCACAATTCAAACATAAAGTATCACGTTTTTGTTAACGTTTTTAACGTTAACGAAAGCTTTTCGTTTCGGTTAAAAACGAGATACAATTTATTTTGATAATTTCTTTATCGATAATATTTCGAAGTGTTCAACGGAAACGGTGGAAATTTTTGATAAACGATTAGCTTAACGTTAAGGTGCATCCCTGGTTTTGACACTTGGGTCAGTGTCAAATGGCAGTGTGCTAGAAAGAGAAAGAAACAACATATCTTACTTGTACTTACAATGAACACATTATAAACTTGTGGCAGTTTTCATATAGATGCGTTTAAGGGCCAATTAAAACGCCATAGTCGTAACCATACCCATATCCATAGCCATATCCATAACCATCTCCAATGTGGTCGATTAACCTAAATATCGTGAAAATTTCATAAAATTTGAAAAAAACGAAAAAATTACATACACATTCCACAAAATTAAGTCTCTTAGTTATAACGTATCCAAAACAATGAATAAAATCTACAAAAACTTATTAAACTCAAATATTTTTAGGTTATGGATTGGCTTGGTATGGTTATGGCGTTAGCGTTATGGTATGGCACCACTAATCCATTACATTGATTTCCAAGGTAGGTTCGATTAGCTGTTTTATCTGGTTATGGTTTTATGTTTATAGTCACCATTATTGGCCTTAACTCAATCTTATGTATTATGAGTATTTGCACATATTTTTATGTATAATGTTAGATTGAGTGACACTGGCGCCATCTGACATGAAAAAGTAGCCAACTTGCAACTTTTGGGGCAAGCAAATCATTAGAAGAAGAATTTGACATATGCTTTGGCTAAGGGTGCTGACACACTTTGCACGTGAAATTATTTTTCCCACTCTTTGGTAACTTTCTAACATTTTTCGTAATTAAAACTGCAATTTAACAAATGAGTTCGACAGTGCTTCGCGAAATTTTGTATGTAAACTGGTGAACCGAACATTACGTTAATTACCAGCTGTGCACTTGAAACGCTGTTGTTGTTGCTTTGTGTGGTTAATAGTGTTATATGGCTTAATAGTATTGTTCGCCTTATGGTATTACAAGTTTTTGGAAATAGTAGCAAACAGTAAGGAAGGTTAAGTTCGGGTGTAACCGAAACATTACATACTCAGTTGAGAGCTATGGTGACAACATAAGGGAAAAATAACCATGTAGGAAAATGAACCGAGGGAAAACCCTGGAATGTGTTTGTATGACATGTCTATCAAATGAAAGGCATTAAAGAGTATTTTATGAGGGAGTGGGCCATATTTCTATAGGTGGTCGCATTTAGGCATAACGCCATAAAGGTGGAACAGGGGTGACCCTAGAATTTGTTTGTACGATATGGGTATAAAATTAAAGCTATTAATGAGGGTTTTAAAGGGAGTGGTGGTAGTTGTATAGGTGGTCGCCTTTCGAGATATCGCCATAAAGGTGGACCAGGGGTGACTCTAGAATGCGTGTGTACAATATGGGTATCAAATGAAGGTGTTTAATGAGTATTTTAAAAGGGAGTGGGCCTTAGTTCTATAGGTGGAAGCCGTTTCGAAATATCGCCATAAAGGTGGACCAGGGGTGACTCTAGAATTTGTTTGTACGATACGGGTATAAAATTAAAGCTATTAATGAGGGTTTTAAAAGGGAGTGGTGGTAGTTGTATAGGTGGTCGCCTTTCGAGATATCGCCATAAAGGTGGACCAGGGGTGACTCTAGAATGCGTGTGTACAATATGGGTATCAAATGAAAGGTGTTAATGAGTATTTTAAAAGGGAGTGGGCCTTAGTTCTATAGGTGGAAGCCGTTTCGAAATATCGCCATAAAGGTGGACCAGGGGTGACTCTAGAATTTGTTTGTACGATAGGGTATCAAATTAAAGGTATTATGAGGGTTTTTGAAGGAGTGGTGGTAGTTGTATAGGTGGTCGCCTTTCAGAGATATCGCCATAAAGGTGGGCCAGGGGTAACTCTAGAATGCGTTTTGTCACAATATGGTATCAAATGAAGGTGTTAATGAGTATTTTAAAAGGGAGTGGGCCTTAGTTCTATAGGTGGAAGCCGTTTCGAAATATCGCCATAAAGGTGGACAGGGGTGACTCTAGAATTTGTTTGTACGATACGGGTATAAAATTAAAGCTATTAATGAGGTTTTTAAAGGGAGTGTGGTAGTTGTATAGGTGGTCGCCTTTTCGAGATATCGCCATAAAGGTGGACCAGGGTGACTCTAGAATGCGTGTGTACAATATGGGTATCAAATGAAAGGTGTTAATGAGTATTTTAAAAGGGCGTGGGACTTAGTTCTATAGATGGACGCCTTTTCGAGATATCGCCATAAAGGTAGACCAGGGTGACTCTAGAATGCGTTTGTACAATATGGTATCAAACGAAAGGTGTTAATGAGTATTTTAAAAGGGAGTGGGCCTTAGTTCTATATGTGGAAGCCGTTTCGAAATATCGCCATAAAGGTGAACCAGGGGTGACTCTAGAATGTGTTTGTACGATATGGTATCAAATTAAAGGTATTAATGAGGGTTTTAAAGGGAGTGGTGGTAGTTGTATATGTGAAGGCGGTTTTCCAGATATCGACCAAAATGTGACCAGGGTGACCCAGAACATCATCTGTTGGATACCGCTAATTTATTTATATATGTAATACCTGCCAAATTTCATGGGTTTTTTATTTCGCACTGCAGAACTTTTTCATTTTCTTCTACTTAATATGGTAGGTGTCACACTCCATTTACAAAGTTTTTTATAAAATTATACTATGTCACTTTTTTTAATTTTTCGTAACTTTCAATATCGAAAAAGTGGGCGTGGTCATAGTCGGATTTCGTTAATTTTTTATACCAAGATAAGGTGAGTTCATATAAGTACGTGAAATAATTTCAGTAAAGATATGCCGATTTTTGCTCAAGTTATCGGGTTAAGGCCATGCGGAAGGACAGACGGACGACCGTGTATAAAAACTGGGCATGGCTTCAACCGATTTCGCCCATTTTCACAGAAAACAGTTAACGTCATATAGTCTATGCCACTACCAAATTTCAAAAGGATTGGTAAATTTTTGTTCGACTTATGGCATTAAAGTATCCTAGACAAATTAAATGAAAAAGGGCAGAGCCACGCCCATTTTGAAATTTTCTTTTATTTTTGTATTTTGTTGCACCACATCATTACTGGAGTTGAATGTTGACATAACTTACTTATATACTGTAAAGATATTAAATTTTTTGTTAAAATTTTATTTTAAAAAATCTTTTTTTTTAAAGTGGGCGTGGTCCTTCTCCGATTTTGCTAATTTTTATTAAGCGTACATATAGTAATAGGAGTAACGTTCCTGCCAAATTTCATCATGATATCTTCAACGACTGCAAATTACAGCTTGCAAATTTGTAAATTACCTACTTTTAAAAGTGGGCGGTGCCACGCCCATTGTCCAAAATTTTATAATTTTCTATTCTGCGTCATAAGTTCAATCCACTTACCAAGTTTCATCGCTTTATCTGTCTTTGGTAATGAATTATCGCACTTTTTCGTTTTTTCGAAATTTTCGATATCGAAAAAGTGGGCGTGGTTATAGTCCGATATCGTTCATTTTAAATAGCGATCTGAGATGAGTGCTCAGGAACCTACATACCAAATTTCATCAAGATACCTCAAAATTTACTCAAGTTATCGTGTTAACGGGCGGACGGACGGACGGACGGACATGGCTCAGTCACATTTTTTTTCGATCCTATGATTTTGATATATGGAAGTCTATATCTATCTCGATTCCTTTATATATGTACAACCAACCTTATCCAATCAAACTTAATATACTCTGTGAGCTCTGCTCAACTGAGTATAAAAAGGGACGGGTCACGCCCATTTACAAATTTTTTTTAAGTTTGTTCTTAGCTCAACCATACCACTACTGAGGTAGAATATTAGTCAAATGGAGGAAAATACTATAGAGGCCTGCAAACTTTGTTAAGGTTAGACCATAAGGAAAAGTGGGCGTGGTCTTTAACCGATTTTGATTATCTTCAATCAGTCTATATAATTTGGCAAGGACAGTGTGCCAAATTTCGTTATAAAATCTTTAACGAATAATGATTTACGGCTTGTTAAGCTTCGGAAATTTTCTTCTTCTAAATGTGGGTGGCGCCAAGCCCGGTATTCGCTTTGAGCTATCTAATTTTTTCCATTAAAGTGGGCGTGGTCATTTCCAATAACAATAAATTCTGGGTCCAGATAAGGCCGTGAACCGAATTGGTGAAGATGTGTCAATATTTGCTCAAGTATCGTGTTAACGGGCGGACAGACGGATGGAGTTCAACAAGATTTAGTTGAAGAGACGTTTTCGTTTCTTCTGGTCCATTTATATAGAGGAACTGCTTAAAAATTGTTTACCTCCTTTTGTTGCATATTCAAGGCGACCTGAGCTATATGTAAGGTTCATGTTTCTAGCTCAATGAGTAGTTACTTAAAATCAATTGCGAGATTACAGAATTTTTAATAAGTCTAAATACCTCGATCACTGTCCCACCAAGAATACTCTTTTATTCTAATTATTACAACCTAATAAAGCCCGAAGTTTTCGTTCAAAGTTTCAGGTCACTAGGTTATCGGGAAGTTCCTTAAAAGTCGAAATCAAACTTTCCAAGTCGGAAGATTTTTGAATTTTCACGATCCCTGGACCGCCTAGCGAAAATTTTTTCTCTCATGTTGCATTGTCTTAGTTTCAAGAATCGAGCTCTACGAGAAGTTACTCCAATAGAGATCGCAAGATTCCACATTTGTAAATGGACTTTGTGAATATCTCTAAATATCTCGACCCAAGTACCATCTAGAAAAATTTGTTATCCTACAGATTATAACCCAACAAGCCCAAATCTTCACTCAAAGTTCAGACATCTGAGTTATCGGAAGGTTCTTTGAAGCTCGAAGCAAAATATCCAAGTTCGGACGTTTTTTTAGAATTTTCATGATCCTGGACCAGATAGCAAATTTTTTCCTCTAATGTTAAATTGTTAACGTGTTCAAAGTTTGTTCAAAATTTTAAGTCTCCAGCTCTCGGGAAAGTTAATCAAAAATGGATTGCAAGATTCTCCAATATTGTATGGAAATTGGCGGAAAAACATCAAACGAAGCTAATATAAAGGAAGTAAAATAAGCTGAAAAGCTTATTCTTCAATGCAAAATATAAAGATATTTATGCCCTCGTGTACATTCAAGTAACGTTTATGGAATTGAAAGCAATCTCTCTTACACGATTCTGTAAATAATCCTCAATAAACAAATAACTTATGCTATTAAAATAAATAACGGCTAATCACTCATATTGGCATCATTCTTTAAATGGTGAACTGGTTGTCAGATGTGTATTACTATGTAGTGTAAGTACTAAGGTGGTTGGTTGTCACTGTTGTTTTCAAACGGGGTTTATTCAATTTCATAAATTTTAGGTGCTTTTTGATATTACATATCTTATACATATGATTATTTGGTTAAGACAAATCGGGTTAGATTATTGCTAGGCTCCATTCATGGGAGGTAAGAAGTCTTTGGTACAGACGAAGACAGTCCCGTCCTTACTTGTTTTATTGTAACTTGGTTATGTGGCATCCGATTTTTAAAATTAATTTGTAATTTTTGTAGCGTAATCCGCCTTTCGCACCGACCCTCCTGGGTCCGTCTGCCCGCCCGTTTACACGATAACTTGAGCAGTATTGAGATATCTTAACCAAACTCGTTATACGGCTGCAGTTAAGCCAAATAGATTGGCATTGAAAATGAGTAAAATCGCACGATAACCACGCTCACTTTTTCGATATCGAAAATTAGAAAAATGGAAAAAATTAGATATTTCAAAACGAATACCGCTACGCTAAGAAATTTGGTAGGTGGATTGGCTTTATGACGCAAAACGTAAATTGCAAAAATTTTGGATTATGGGGCGTGGCACCACCCACAATAAGAAGAAAATTTAGAGTTAAAAAGCCGTAAATCAAACGCCGTTAAAGATATTGCATTCAAATTTGGAAGAGACACTATCCTTGCCAAAGATATAGACTAAGTGACTAAGCCACTTTTCCTAAAGGGCTAACCTTAACTAAGTTTGCAATAACTCTACATTTGACTATATTCTACCTGAGTAGTGATATGGTTGAGTTAAGAAAAACATGTAAACAACCCATCCCTGTTTTGTTACTCTTTCCAAAAAAATGTTAAAAACATAAGGCGAACAAAGTCTCAAGCTAATTAGTGGTACCCTCTGTATCCTTTTAGCTTTTATTGAACCCAAATGAGTTCAGAATAGTTATTGCGCAGCCTTAACCACATAAGGTTAACAACAACAGCATATCAAGTGCACAGCTGAGTATGTAATGTTCGGTTTCATCCGAACTTAGACTTTCTTACTTGTTTTTAACACGATTATAATAGTTTCACTTGTATGTATGCTTGTTTGTAACTCTCTAGGCAGGAGAATTAGGAGAATTAGACCCATCTAGTGGCAATTATTGAAGACTCGCGGCAGTGGTTAAATATCCAGCTACAAAACGAGTTGTGCTTAATAGCGAAGGCACAAACCTTTGTGCTACGGTGCTATCAACATCAAATATCTATGTGGATTGTAGATACTAAAAACGGCACCATATTTGCGTATTTTTTAGTTTTTTTAAACTATATTTATTTATTATTTAAGAATACTATTTTAAGAATAGTTTTTTAGCACATCTTGAGGATGATATTTATACTATTTTGGTTTTTATACAGAACAACACCACAAAGTGTAGTTTTGACACCAAAATTTTGCTGTATGTATAAATGAAAAGCATAGTATATCTCTCATACAACCGTTTGTTCAGGGCTGAAACTATTATTCCTTTTATAATATAAGTCCTTGCAAACTATTAATTTTGGACTTTAAATATATTTGATTCAAGATAAAAATTATTTCGAATTTTTGTTTTTTGAGTCCGATCGGATTAAAAAATAAAATACAGATTTTACTTTTATATATTGGAAAAAGTTCGAAAAATAAAAAGGATGCATGATTCGACATGATATTGCTATAGGGATACCTGGGAACTCAAACATTTTCACCTAGGACAATTTTTTGATCAGGACTTTTTTGACTCCGAAAAAAAAATTATTATTTTCCGTCCCTGGTTTGTTCAAATAAGAGGATATTCGTCATATCTCAATTTGTCATGAACAATTTTCCGACCAAATCGCTAAAAGATGAGCCAAATTCAATCATAATAATCGAATTGGCAACTATTCAAATCTTTCGAAAAACGGTTTCAAAAAATAGTCGGATGATAGAACACCTTAATATTTGCATTTTTACAAAGATCACAACCGCAATGACGAAATGTGAAACCGCAAATAAGGGAAATATAGCGATAGAAACCATCTATGGAAATAAGATCAAAGTAGTCTTTCGAAAGACACGCGCTATGATTGCGGTCAAAAATTACACAAACTTGTTTCTTTACTACAAAAACAATAATAAACTAATCGTGATAAAACCAACAACAAAATTAGGTGGGAAAAACCAAAAGTTATAAGATTATGCGAATAAAAATTGGTTATGAATTTCACTGCATTTTGAGGGTAACAAATTTATCAATTGTGTAATTGTAGTTTTAGCTAAATAAACAATAACATATTATATCTACATATATACTTTAAGGATATGAACCGGTTTCGTGTAACTCTATACGAAAGCATGGCACTCTTAATACATGTCCAGAAATCGAGAGGGGTATCAAAAGACTTTTTCTGGATATAGGATCACGAATCCGAAAACGGAAGACAGGAATATTGCACCTATCAAAAGATATTTGCGAAAAACCGAAAAATTACCCGGAGTGCTCCGAAACCGGTGGTGGGCTCTATAATATTTTGAGCAGAACACCGTTCTGCATTGGGGCGCTTATAAAATATTACCCTGGGTGGGCTCAACACCGGCTTGGAGACCAAAACTATATACGCGCAAAACACTTTCATTCACAATTTTTGTGTGGTTACATCAAAATCATCAAAATTACAGCAACCACATAAAAATTTTCAATTTCTTTTGCATATATCTCTTGACATACCCAACATTTTTTACCTCCGTTTTCGGATGCGCGATCTTGGACCGCTCTTGATATTTTTGGAAGTGTATTAAGAGTGCCATGCTGTCGTATAGAATTACTCCGGCCTGTTCGGGTGCATAACCGAATGTAGTGGGAATACCACTTTGTTATTCGTAACTTTATTATCAATCATATGGTGTATACTATGAAGTGCAAGCTGTTTGCTAGGGCTAACTAAGCGCCGGCCTACTGGACTTATAACCTATGCTCTCATCGTTTCCATCAAAGCTTAACATTGGCATATATGATCTCATTGTTGGCACTGTTTGAAAATACTATATTACTCTTGAGTTTCTTTTTTGCTATTGCTCTGGCTCTGAACGTGAACTGAGCTTAGAGCAGAGCAGTAGCATAAAAAAGTGATAACATTTCTTATGCTCTGCTACGAGCTACATCGTGTTTTGGAGCGGAGAAACCAGAATAACAACTCCAAACGAAACATAAATATATTTTTCTCTGCTGGACATTGTTATGCAGAAATGATATACTTTTTATGTTACGGCTCTGCTCTATGCTCTGTTTATGTTCAGAGCCGGGCCAGTAGCTGAGCATTGTTGCCTATAAAATATGAATATATGTTTTGCTTGTATTGTGTGTTCTCTTGTGAATTATTGATTTTAACAGTATTGTGGCGAATAAAAGCAGAACAACAATAAAGCAAGCTGCCACTCTTGTGTACATGAACAAATAAATCACCATTTACATACATACATACAAGGCAAGGAAGAAATATCTCACAAACAGTTGTAGTCATCAGTCGAAGTATTTACTCACACATACACCCGCATATGGCTATGAGATAAACATAAGCTACAAATATACATGTATATAGATGGTAAACAAGCACGAGATACAAAAGTTCTAGAAGGTGAAACGTCTAGACCTTAGTAGAAATATGCGAACGAAGCAAGGGAGAGTATAAAAGCAGCGCAATCTAAGTAATCAGTAATCAATTTGATTTAAACACGCTATTGGTTGTGAAGTACTACTCCTAAAGGAAACTATATAAAGACCAGTTTGCAATACTGCATATTGGAGTGATTTGTTCAGCAGTTTAGAGATTCGAGCGTTAGCAGAAGGTGCATAAATATCAGAAATCCCCAGAATTCGTTACAGTGTCTTATACTAAAACTCTAAACGAGCTTAACATAAATTATGTGGACAAGATTCTAAGGCTCTCTCTCTAGGTGTTGCCACTGAGGATGTCTTTACAATATTGCCACAAATTTGCAATTTTTTTAACACTAATCGAGGCATGCTAAGTCGAAGGGCAGCTTACGACTTAGTAGCGACTGTTTCTAAGTGAGATTGCCAAATAGCGTTATCACCAAATCCTAGCTATTATATATGTTACGTATGTATGTATATATCTCTCTATATCTGTATCAGTGGTGCACAACGCCGGCATAGTTTCGAATACAAACGCAACGTATGTATATGATTACGTGAAGAATAGCCGTGTTTTTTTTACACTATATTCATCTACATTTGCGGGTAAAAAACGCTTATCATCACTTAGATAATGTTTGGGAGTCCCATCTAGCGGCATTTATTGAGGACTAGCGGCAGTGGTTAAATAACTCGCTACAAGTCGGGTTGTGCTTAATAGCGGAGACACGCACCTCTGTTGATCATAGTGTTAAACCTATAGCTGAATGGGTTGCGATGAATAACGGACACACACACTTTCGGTCACATAAATGGTGAATAGTGTAGAGATAAAATGGAGAGACACATTTCAGTTGCAACTGAGTATAATGCATACTGAAATTTAGCAGTACTAATTTTCTACGCAAAAATTTCATATGTGTAGATAAAGTTATGCACTTGCCAGTCCATATAAAGTTTAAGTGCATATGTATATACATGTAAAAAAAACACAGCTAAGCGTAGACCTTACAAGACAGATGTTTATGCTTGAAGTGCAAGCAAAAACTGGTTGACTGCTTGCTGTATAAGGCGTGTCACAATGACATTTTTCATATAGATGCATTTAACTCAAGCTTATACATTCCAGTAACATCGCCACAATCAACCAAGATGTTGCGTTTATAAATATGAAGGAACTTCACACTTGGCAATTGAAGTTTACTACGCCTTGTACATTCACATACAAATTTTCGCGAAGCACTGTTGTAAACATTCTCCCTATACAACAAAAATACTTGCTAACATATTTTGTGTCGTATTTGATTGTTATATTGCAGTTTTTAATTGTGAAAAATGTTAGAAAATTTACCATCCAATGGGAAAAATAATTTCACTTGCAAAGTATGCCAACACCCTTAGCCAAAGCAAAAAAATTCAAATTCTTCTTCTTATCATTTGCTTGGAACAAAATTGGGGAGTTGGCTACTTTTCAATATCAGATGGCGCTAGTGTCACTCATTCTACCATTCTCCATAAAAATACATGCAATCTACTCATAATGCATAAGCATGTGTTAAACTCATCTATATGAAAAACTGCTATCAGCTCCGACACATAACGTCGAAAAACTGTTCGGCATTCAACTACATGTCCTGTGAGGGCAGCGACAGGGATTCAGTAAAGGTCGCGGCACAATGACATTTTTCATATTGTTGCGAATGTTGGCGGCACTAAGGGGTACTGCCATCTCTAGGCCGATGCTAAGCAGTGACGTGAATTCACATCAATAATTCAATCATTATGTCTACACATACGCGTGCACGCGGCGGAGAAGCAACGCACAAGCACATGCAGATATCTTATCTGAAATGCTACTAAAGGTATGCAATTGTGATTGTGGAAGTGTCGCTCACACATACAAGCGCATGGGGTATGAGAGAAGCTATACAAATTATACATCTGTAGTTGTAGCTGAGAAATTTATAACTAACTAGTAAGTTCTGGAATTAGAAAAGCCTAGGAATATGCAACGAGGAGGTCGGACAGTATAAAAGGGCGACAACAGTGGAGGCGAAAAAGTCAGTTTCACTTGAGCTATCAATCAGTTTGGTTATTAAGCAAGCTATTCGTTGCAAAGTATAAGTGTTTTTGTGAAGTACTTTAATAAAGGCCATTTTTCCATTATTGAATATTGGAGTTATTTATTCAACAGTTTAGCGATACGAACGTTGGCAGAAGATTGCAAATAAGAGGAATCGCAGTAAATTCGTTACAATATATATGAGTTTAACACAAGCTTACGCATTATGAGTATATTGCACGTATTTTTATGGAGAACGGTAGATTGGGCGACACTGGCACCATCTTATATGGAAAAGTAGCCAACTCCCAAATTTTGTTGCCAGCAAATCATTAGAAGAAGAATTTGACATTTGCTTTGGCACACTTTGCAAGTGCAATTATTTTTTCCACTGGTTGGTAACTTTCTAACATTTTTCGCAGTTAAGCACTGCAATACAACAATCGAATACGACACAAAATATGTTTGGAAGTGTTTTTTGTTGTATAGGGAGAATGTTTATAACATTGCTTCGCGAAATTTTGTATGTGAATGGGCAAGGTGAAATAAACTTCAATTGCCAAGTCTGAAGTTCCGTCATATTGTTACCGCAACATCTTGCTTGATTGTTTCGATATTACTGGAATGCATAAGCTTGTGTTAAACGCATATATATGAAAAATTTCATTGTGCCACGGCCTTTACTGTATCTCTGTCGGTCGCTCACACGGTGTGTAGGTGAACGCCGAATAGTTTTTCGAAGGCATGTCGTAACCATACAGGTGGCAGCCGTAACACTGGTTTACAGCCAAAATGCGCCAGAGACGCCATTATGAAATTCCTATGTAAAATAGCGCCCTGATTTCGAAAATCAAGGTTATTTTTAATTCTATGGTAACGTTTTTGAGATATTTACGAATAACTTTTTTTTTCAAAAAAAAATTTGGTCCACTTAATCATATATATCTCAAGAACTAATGAGCAATTCCAAAACAATTTGAAGCTTTTAAAAGGTAAACATTTTTCTATAAACTGTGCACTTTTTGCTAGGCCCTGCAGATTCGAAGATAACGAAACATCATTACGGATTTTTTCCATTTTTTTTGTAAAAATATAAAAAAATTGTACTTTGCGAGGAAGGATCTCGAAAACTTTTATTTTTTGCAGATTTGTTTTTACTCTCTAAGCTCTGTTCTATTACAAAAAAAAAGCTTTCATTCAATAAAATCGATGGACTAAGAGAAAGGTTATAAGCATTCATGTAAATATTCCCATTTAATACTTAAGTACCCTACTGGTACATAAGCTGCAGGGCCTAGCAAAAAGTGTTGTATGCACAGTTTATAGCAAATTCTATTACCTTTTAAAAGCTTGAAACTGCTTTGGAATTGCTCAATTCGTTCTTGAGATATATTGGACCCAATTTTGGAAAAAACCGTTATTCGTAAATATATCAAAAACGTTATCATAGAATTAAGAATAACCTTGATTTTCGAAATCAGGGGTGATTTTAATAGAAATTTCATAATGGCGTCTCTAGTGCAGAAAAAACTTGGAATTTGTGATCCAGTGTAATCAGCTGATTGCTACGCACTACAATTTTCTATAAGTGCATCGAATTACAAAAACATAGTATGTATGTCAAGGTTCCGCCATGTCCGAAGTTCTACGAAGCTCTCGAATGGACTACTGCTTTATATCCAATAGTTATCAGAATGGGCTCACATTCCAAAATTTTATCCTTAGGTACTTCCACTGACGATGTTTTAACAAGGCTACCACTTATTTAAATTTTTTTATTAAAAGATATGTCAGTATCGGCACCAAACAGAATAAAGCACTGTTTGCATTTTTTAAGATCTCATCAAGTGTACGGGATTTGCATTAAAAGGTATTTTTTTCAAACATTATAAATGTTGCGTTGGTTGGTGTGGACCTACATATAAATAGCCCTGCAAAAAACCGTGCGATTAATCCCTAAACAGATTGGTCTCCGGTTGATGCCTTTTGTCTACATTTGGGCACAATTGGTCCCCTTCAATCTCTTTCGGGTTCAGAAGGGATTAGTCAGTATGAAATCTATGTAGCCCCTTTTAAGAAATATTAAAAAGCGAAAACGAAGTGAGTAAAACAAAAAAGATTACAGGTGATTGAATCGAATTATTTAAGAAAAATGCGGAGCCCTATACCGAACTTAAATTACCAGGACCTAACGACTACGTCGGGTTAGGGTTAAATTTTCGAAGACAATTTTTATTCCTTTTTGAAAAGCGGGCAAACAATTATATCAAATAGATTTGGTGGCTTGGCAAAACCCTTCGATTTTGTTTCTGCCATGAAAAATGCGACTGGGTCTTAGTTGAGTACTTATTTAACCGAAAAGGGATTAGTTCCCATATGGGTACAAAGGGGATTGATTCTATCGATCCCTTTCAGGTATAAATGGGTACAATTAGTATCTTCATAGGACATGTTCAAACAAAAGGGAACAGTTCATCTCATACAAAGCGATCAAATCTGGCATTGGTCGCATACTCCTTGGCGACTAATCCCGGATTTATCCTAGAGTAATCGCATTTTTTGCAGGGATGTATCTCGATACACATAAATACATATATATGTGCATATGTATAATATAAACAAGTAAGGTAGGCTAAGTTCGGGTGTAACCGAACACTACGT
Organism: Eurosta solidaginis; assembly: GCA_029619165.1. Classification (NCBI taxonomy): domain Eukaryota; kingdom Metazoa; phylum Arthropoda; class Insecta; order Diptera; family Tephritidae; genus Eurosta; species Eurosta solidaginis. The sequence goes on along the minus strand of JARSSU010041813.1, from coordinate 30,727 downwards.
ACTCTGCTGAGAGCTTTGGAGACAAAATAAGGAAAATTACCATGTAGGAAAATGAACCTACGGTAACCCTGGAATGTGTTTGTATGACATTGGTATCAAATGGAAGATATTAAAAAGTATTTTAAAAGGGAGTGTGCCATAGCTCTATAAGTGAACGCTATTTCGGGATATCGCCATAAAGGTAGAACAGGGGTGACTCTAGAATGTGCTTTACGATATGGGTATCAAATGAAATGTGTTAGTAAGGGTGCTAAAAGGGAGTGGCCCTTAGTTGTATATGTGAAGGCGTTTTCGAGATATCGACCAAAATGTGGACCAGGGTGACCCAGAACATCATCTGTCGGGTACCGCTAATTTATTTATATATGTAATACCACGAACAGTATTCCTGCCAAGATTCCAGGGGCTTTTAATTTCGCCCTGCAGAACTTTTTCATTTACTTCTACTTAATATGGTAGGTGTCACACCCATTTACAAAGTTTTTTCTAAAGTTATATTTTGCGTCAATAAACCAATCGAATTACAATGTTTCATCCCTTTTTTCATATTTGGTATAGAATTATGGAATTTTTTTCATTTTTCGTAATTTTCGATATCGAAAAAGTGGGCGTGGTCATAGTCGGATTTCGGCCATTTTTGTGCCAAGATAAGTGAGTTCAGGTAAGTACGTGAACTATGTTTAGTAAAGATATATCAATTTTTGCTCAAGTTATCGTGTTAACGGCCGAGCGGAAGGACGGACGGTCGACTGTGTATAAAAACTGGGCGTGGCTTCAACCGATTTTTCCCATTTTCACAGGAAACAATTATCGACATAGGATCTATGCTCCTACAAAATTTCACAAGGATCCTTTAATTTTTGTTCGACTTATGGCATTAAACGCATTCTAGACAAATTAAATGAAAAAGGGCGGAGCCACGCCCATTTTGAAATTTCTTTTATTTTTGTATTTGTTGCACCATATCATTACTGGAGTTGAATATTCACATAATTTACATATATACTGTAAAGATAATCAATTTTTGTTAAAATTTGACTAAATAAGTGGGCGTGTTCTTTGTCCGATTTAGGTAATTTTTATTTCAAACATATATGGTAATTGTAGTAACGTTCCTACCAAATTTCATCATGTTATCTTCAACGACTGTCAAATTACGGCTTGCAAGACTTTCAAATTGCATTATATCAAAAGTGGGCGGTGCCACGCCCATTGTCCAAAGCTTTACTAATTTTCTATTCTACGTCATAAGGTCAACCCACCCACCAAGTCTTATCGCTTTATCCATCTTTGGTAATGAATTATCGCACTTTTTGGATTTTCCGAAATTTTCGATGTTGAAAAAGTGGGCGTGGTTATAATCTGATTTCGTTCATTTAAATAGCGATCTGAGATGGGTGCCCAGGAACCTACGTACCGAATTTCATCAAGATACCTTAAAATTTAATCAAGTTATCGTGTCTATATCTATCTCCATTAGTTTATGCCGTTACGGATTGCCGTTATCCGAACAAAGTTAATTTACTTTGTGAGCTCTGCTCAGCTGAGTATAAAAAAAAGATGATGTCGACGCATCGCATAATTGGCTATATGGAGCACTATACTACCTATTTTACCTACAGCTGATTGTATGTTGTATAATATTGAGTGCCATCTGGCGGTAGTGAAAACCAACAAAATAAAAAACTTAATCAGCGGTAAATAAACGCCTCAAATACAAACAAAGCGCATAGACTGTGGGATTTCTTAGAAGTTTTCATCTAACCGCTTACTTGATGCCATCCTTGGAACCACCCCTTCCACACGAGCGGCAATTTGTTTTTACTGGCGCTTCAACAGCGCCACCACTGCCAACATCGCCGATCATTGCAGATCATCAATGTTAGAAAAAAAAAGATTTGCAATTTTTTTGTTTAGTTAATCAAATGATCAAAGCGTTTAAGCGTGTCTGTGGTGTCAGCATGCCAGCACCTCGAAGTCAATCAAAACATTAACGCGTTTATTCTGCCGCTGCATTGCAGTATCAGCCATCATATAATTTTTTTCTACTCCTTCTTTATATTCATCACATCTTTGAAATTTAATATTCTTTGGTGTATACGATTACTCCCCCTTGATAGCTCACACTCGTTCCGTACACAAATTGTAAGGCAATGAAAACGTCGCCTTGTAAAGAGTCAAGTACGAGTACGCAAAGCTGCTAATCCAGCCGCATCAGCAATATTTGATTTGTTGATTGGTTGCTGCGTCACATAAATCGATCATAATTTTTATGTCTCGTAGATTGATTACACAAACCAAAAACTTTATTAGATATCGCAGTGAAAAATAAATAAACTTTAATTTGGCGAATTTTAGATGATTTCAAGAGTTCAGTTTTGGCAAGACGGCTATTTTGAAGTGGCTCTTTGAATGTAAAATTTTTTCAGTCACTTTTTTATAGCGTTTTTATGATTCCTCTCAAATTTCTATGCCCCAATTATTTTATAGCTCTCCGAAAATTAAATTATGCACTCCTTTTTTTATTACGAATTAAGCCAATGAAGAATGGATGACATCATGGGATGGTTTTGCAAAATTTACTCGAATCTTTTTCTGAGTATATTCCCGGCATGCTACAAATCCCGAGCACAGCGATAGTGGAATGGCTTGAAATAATATTCGACGGGTGCATAAAACTCTATCATGTACCTAACTCTTGGAGAACTGCTCGTGTCGTTTTCATACCAAAGGAGGCAAAGATCAGTCATATGCGTCCCAAAGACTACAGACCCATTAGCTTAAGATAATTTCTGCACATAAACTGTGAGGATGATAGGCGATCATGGATGGTCTTAAGTACATTGTAGTACATCCAGCCCTTACCATTTGTATCATCTGTATGCTTAATTGCAGGAAAATTACTTCGCAGTGGGGGCTGTATGAGACCACAAAATCGGGGATAGGGCACGCCGAAGGACGGGGTGCTATCGCCTCTGCTGTGGACACAGATGAAATTGCAGCAAGTAGCCCTTTGCTGGACCGGGCGCTTCGGATATACATACCTGGGCATCTAATTTCGGGTTAGCGCAAACGCGGAGAAGACGGGTATGGTTGTTGTTGTTGTAGCGATCCGGCACCCCCGAAGGTTTTGAGGGGCGTTATGGATGTTCATGGTCCTTTGCCAGATGAAGATCCGGTACGTTCCAATAACATGCACCATTAAGGTACTAGCCCGACCATCTCAAGAACTATTCAGTGTGACTACATGAAACTTTCTAGGTCATTCAGCCCTCCTAGTCCTTATATCCATAAGGAAATTTGGGTCACCAGAGCCCTATTAAAGAAACAGGATTCGCCACGGGTAGATGAGGTTGACAGTTGGGTTGGAGAGGTTGTAAATTGTGCTGGCCACCCCTTGAATATACATCTGCCGCGTGTATATTCTAAGCTTCCTTAATCGCTGCGGGAAGACGGATATGGTCTTGTTTACTAGAGGTAAAATGTCTCGTATTGGTCTTGGCTTTAGCTAGGAGGTATGACCGACGAGGAGAAAACTTGTACCTAATATCTAGGTATCATTTTACACAGCAAGTTGTTGTGGAAGCGCAACATGGAGAGATTGAAGAAGGTCCCGACTGCATTTTATGCATGTAAAATAATGCTGGGGTGCACGTAGAGCCTATCGCCGTCTCCCTCATTGCATACATACGGCGCTTGTAAAGCCTATCCTATACTTTTTAGACTTTGTTCGGTGGACGACCAGTCGAAAAAATGTATCGAAAAAAATTATAGAGAGGTATGTTGGGTATAAATGCTCAACATAACGGAGCCCTAATATGTCATTCTACACATTACACCTGTAGACCTGGTGGCTAAAAACATAGCGTTAACAACTGCAGTGAGACCGGGAAAGCAGTCCCAGAAAGGCGGCGTGCTCACTCAAAACTCGACAACGTAAGAAACGAGGCGCAACACGTCGTAATTGAGCCATGTGACACCTAGCAACGCTGCAGAAAGAAAGAGAGCTCCGAGGGAAACTTGAGCTTAACCGGCTTAAGAGATCGTCGAGGTTTTCACTGCTTCTCATGCAGTGCAGCTGCAAACGGGCGAATCAATCGCTAGCTTTATAAGTTACTCCGTATCCAAGTTCTGATCTATGCATGGAACCAGTCACACAAAATCCCCTTAAAAGAAAAAAGGCGTGAGCCCCAAGTAGTCGTGAGTTCGATTGTAGATATACAGATGTATGTCAAAAAAAATTATTGGTTGTAAATTGAATAGAGGGAGGCTTGTTATCGGGGTACGACATCGATTTACATCGAGTAACACGAAGTCTATAACTTTTCGATAACAAATCCGTGATACCAATCGATAACTTTTTGATAAAAATTGGTATACACCGATACTGCAGCACTCATTAAAGAAAACCCGATAACTTTTCGATAGATAACGATACTGTACTGTAATAGTAAGATAACTTTCGATTGTAAATCAATAACTTGTCGATAATATATGGATACTTTCATAACTAAAAAGATAATTTTTCGATAATAAATCGATAACTCGTTTGAAAACAAATCGATCAAATATCGATAAATTTTCAATAACAAATTGGTAGTACTCCGTTAAAAAATCGACAGGGAATTAGGCATTCGCTAATTCGATAATTCGATACCAATAACAAAAATCGATTATACTCACTTCGATAGAAATCGATAACGCGCATACCTCGTCGAACGAGCACATTTATCCAACCCTTCATTTCCTTTGCTCTGCTTTCCCTTCCTTCATTTGATTCCGTTACGTTCCTTGTCTTGCCTTGATTTGCTGTGTGAATTCTCTCATATGAACTCTTCATAGTATATTATTGCCACATTATCCTACAGTGTAGTAACTACACTTACGCTTACATTTGGTCTCAAAATCGCACCAACCATCCCGGAATCAGCGCTTTTAGTATCGCATAAAGTTTCTAACCAAATTAAGTACCTAAAGGACACAAAGACCCCAATTTCCTTGGGGGCTCTTTTAAGTTGGGCTCGCCTTGATTTCTTATATCTGTTAATTATTGTTTTGAAAAGATTACAGTTCGAGAAATTTTACTCATTGCGTATTTTAGACAAATAACTCGCATACATAATTGTTACCGCCTCCGAGCACCACCGAGTTTTTAGCGCCTCCCACCTTTGCCAAGTAGACTCAAATTGGTGTGAAACGACCAGGTCAAATTCGTTAAGTTCTTGAGCTATTTTGAAAAGTTTGAATGTCTATAATTGCCACTACGGTGTCTATTGTTGCTTTTCTCGAACTATGCTGTTGGGATGAGGTTTGTCGAGGGAAACTTCATGTAGCGTTGATTTGAAAAACAGTTTCAAGATTCTGATGCAGTTGCAGCTTTCCAAGTACATTATATTGGTATTTCGTCTCTGACTTACCTTAAGATCATCCATTTACTACTGTTATTAAGTTAGTAAATGTAAAAAAAGTTTATAAATAGCCCTTTCGAAATTCTTCTTGACGCTCTCTGGATTTTAATTTTGGAGCAAACGTGCTTCGGTTAGAGGAGATTCATTGTCTTGCCAGCACGCAGCTTTCATGTGTATTCATGTTGGCGCCACTAGACACTTACAGCTACGATGACCCCCATGGTGTTTATTAAAGAATTAACAAAATAAGATTGCTTTCCAAATATAACTTAGTTAGTATATGAACAAGACCTAACTTTAGCACATTTATTACCAAAATAGAAGATACGAGTACATATTGAGGCAGCCATTTACGATCGTACTGCACTACAACCATGTAAACATGTTGCACGCACAAACCGGCGTCTGTATCCCACCAGGCGAAATGGTAAATTTATCGCACCGAAGGGTGGTCGTAATGTGCCAAATAACACTTGAAGTTGCGCTAGACATTTGCCATTTACCAAGTAAATTTTGGGCAGATGATGAGCGCCAGTGCTAGCACCTACTGTGCATTCATGTTGTGGTTGTGGTCGTGGTTATGCGTCCTATGCTGGCTAATGTTTACCACCTTCTACACGCCTCTTGCATTTACTGCATATCTCTTCCTATTCCTGCAATTTGCATTGTTTGATGAGTAAATAGAAATTCCCCGACTCAGTGCGCGGTGCGGTCTTTGTGAAAAAAAGTAGGAAGCAACAATTAGCAAATTCACACTTTCCTCCTGTCGACCTACAGCTGATTTTCTTAATCATAAAATTACTTTTTTTTTAATCCCCAAGGGGTTTACAATTTTCACTTTCTTCGATCCGCTTAAGGCGGCTAGAGAATCGATCAAATTTGGCGTCTGATCACTTACACATGTGCTTTGCACTGCAAATTAATCTTTTCTACATGTTTTGGATTTTCAACAGAAGCCAAGGAGAGAGGGATGGGAATACCAATATGTGCGTTAAACAGCGAAGTATACAGGGTGCATCAAGTGTTTGATAAACATGTACATATTTCTTTGTAAAATTTTCAAATTTAATGATTTCAATTCGGTTTCGCTTTTTTGATCAAGTGGCACCCAAATAGCTGGTGGATATTTAGGTGCGGAAATCTGGTACTCGAAGATGACCATAATTTAAGCTGCGACCAGGAGGACAATCACAATATCGCCCATCTTTGCATCAAAGTCGCGTCATATACATCATATACATCTAAATTAAGGCGAAATCGCTGGTGAACGTGTATTGTAGACACCATAGCTGGGGAATAATGATTGGTAATCAATGATTAGTAATCGATAGAAACTTTATTTTGCAGAATAATTGATTAATTAGGATTAGTTGGCTATACTATCCATTACTTATTGATTAGATTAGAACTATCAAAAATCTAATCGCGATTAGTGACGATTAGCATATATAATCAAAACTAATCAAAAAAAAATTCGTTTCGATTTCTCGATTAGTTTTGATTAGATTTGATTAGACATTGCTGGAATAGTCAATACCCCAAGACGGATTCATTGTCTGAATTTCTTTTGAAAAGTGTGTAGTAATGAGTCGAATATAAACTTTTTGTGATACATATGTAATATAATCAGCATACATTTAATGCGTCGAGAATCTCATGATTTTTTGTTTCAGAACGTGCCTTAATTTTTATACTCACAACTAGTATGAGAAAAAGTGAAGATAGACCCCACCATTAAGTGTACCGAAATGGTCAGGGCTATGAGCCGAAGACAATCCGTCCTTACTTGTTTAATAGATTTATGTTTACAGTGAAGTTTTGAATAAAGTCTTTTAAGTTTGTTAATTTATGATAAATGAAAAAAAGCAACAAAATATTTCAAAATAGTGTATCTAATCAAATTAATCAAAACTAATCGAGAATCTAATCGAATTATTTTTTGATTAGTTTTGATTAGATATGCAATCGTCGCTAATCGCCATTAGATTTTTGATTAGATATAATCTAATCACATTAGTAATCTAAAATATAAAGAATCACTAATGATAGATTATTTTATGTTTCTAATGTAATGATTTCGAATCTAGCGAAGTTCCCCAGCTCTGTAGACACCATACGGGTTCACTGTAAGGAGGTCGACTAGCTTGACAGAACTCATCTGATGTGATGTATATTTTGCATTCACCGGGACAGTACCAGCCAGGTGGCGTTTAATCATTAAAAGGATAAAAACGTTGAGAACCAAAAAAGGTTTATCTCTTTGATAAATTCAAACTGACTCAAAGATTACTCTCGCATACATTGTACATGCGCCAGACCCACCTATCGCAATGCGCCGTGGTGTAAAAGGTAGTGTACTGCCAATAAGCTGCACTAAGGCCGCCGACTAAAATGACGGAAAAATATGATGAAAATAAGATGTCGGGTTCGAAGCGAGCTCAAGGGCACGCATAATATTTATCATTATTATGGTTATGTTGATACATTTTTCTTATTGAAAAAATTTGTAATTAGAATAGGAAGACAAGAAAAAATTTTTAGATCACATGCCCAAAGCTCGTTCTGTAGATCCATTTCGGTGAACTGCTCAATAAATTACTCATCGGCAACGTCTTAAATCTCCACGTGAGCACTAAATGAAATCTCTAGCGACTTAACCCTATCAGTACCAGGACATGAGCTCAGACAATAACACAGGCGACAAAATTAGACCAGAAACAAGACTATGTATTTCCGAGGTTTATGATGCGCTGAATCAAATCTGCCATCAGAATTGCACTATCAGCTCTGGTTTTTGAGATATCCTACCTAAAGTGCAAAAACACCGCTTTTGCCCATATTTGAGGTATGTAGCCTTGCAGATGTTTCTTTCACAAAATTAAAGGATGTCATCTTTAAATCAGGTCTTCTTCTTTCAAATGGCGTTGAGTATGCTCAAATATCTTTTTTTGCTGAGATATCGCATTTTGAAATTTTCATGTTTCTTTAGGAGATACGTGGGGGTTAGTGGATTAGGACTTAAGTTGGTCAGCCCACTTGTGTGTGAGATATCTAGATAAATAGACTTATTTTAAGAAAGATATGCGAGTAAACGCTGGCCACAGAGTTAAGTGGGTTAGCCTGCCTCGGTATGATAGGGGTGGTTTCTAGGGGGTCAGGGCTGTGTGTGACTCGGTACCCGAGGTTAGATAGTGTAGGGTGTGGTGAGTAGCACACTTATGGTGTGAGACAAAATTTTAGAAAAATAAGACTCAATTCAAGAAAATTAGTATTCGACTATATCATGTCTATGTTATCTCAATCGATTTTCAGTGTAGGAAAATTTAAAAGATGAAAATTTCAAAATGCGATATCTCAGCGATGAATTTGAGCAACTCAATGCCATTTGAAAGAAGAAGATTTTTATTTAAGATGACATCCTTTATTTGGTGAAAGAAACATCTGCAAGCTACATAACCTCAATATGGGCAAACAGCGTATTTTTTTGCACTTTAGGTTGGATACTCTCGAAAACCAAGCTGATAGAGCAATTTTGAGGCCAGATTTCGTCATTATCGTATCAAAATTCTCGAAACATATAGTTCGGTTCTGGGTCTGAGATGCTGTCGGTCTGTGTAATTTGAAGGTCTTGTAAAGGATCGAGTTATTAATTTTTTTGCGTGAATTCCAAGATTGGTGGGAGTAAGTACGTCTTGAAACGCTGCATACTAATGTTACCTTAATATGACCCAAAGCCTTCTAATTTCTACTAGACTGGTTCTTAACGCTACGGCAGAATGAATAAATGAATTTATAGACATTTTAACCTCAGAGTGTTCTCACATCCCTAAAGCACCCTGTTTATATACACGTACCTAATTGAAAGGCTTAAAGGTGTGAATATGCACACGTACGGTTAGCGTTTGGTATAGCAATGTTAGGTACATTGACCACCGATGACGCTAACGCTACTCTTTTATGCTTTTGTTGTTTTTTTCTTGCCAGACAATGACAATTTGTGATTGGGTAGGCACTTGAACACTTCAAAATTTTCATATTCCTTTTTATTGAATTTTCGTACTCATTCATCCATTCATTCATAAAAATATTTACCTCGTTATGCGTATATAGATGTATTTACTTATTTAGTATATACATACATATTCTATGTAAGTAAAAGAAAAACTGATATTTGTCCAATTTGAGCAGGAAGTTTATTTAAACTAACTACCAACTATTTGAAAATGTTTAGTATTCAGTAGCGTCTGCTTAACGCTGTAGGTGGCCAAATGAAAAACACAGCAAGCGGAAGAATAAATTCTCAATCGGTTTGTGAAACGCTAATACAAACATATTTATATATATATATATGTATATACATTAGGCTAGACATTAAAAATTCATTTCTATCTTCTAGGTAGAAAATGTTTACTTTATCCAAATCGAGTTGGGTATATTATCCAAATTTATTGAATTTACAAGATAGCTGCAAGCCAGGGTTCAGAAAAACTCTTCATTGATAAATTCAATATTTATGTTTTTCACTGAATTCAACCAAACCCATATTTCATCAATTGTGAGTTGGAAAAATTGAATACTCTTTTCTGAGAACTTATTCAAATGTTTTTCACTTTTATCGCATCAAACTCATTCTTTTTTTCTAAAAAAAATTCGGGCTCAGTTTTACATATTTATGTTTGTTTGTTTAATGGTGTGTTCAATTTATACTTATTATTTTAAGAATTTATGAGGTTAACACCGGCTTATAATAATTGAACATTCATTTATTATGTTTTTCAAAGAGAAACTGAAAAAAAAATCATATTTAAAGAGCTTTTGGCTTATTCCATTGAGGTGACGCATACGGTCTACGGCTTCCTTCGGAGGGATAGTCACGTAAAAATCAGGTGATCGGTTCTATTTGTTATTTGTCTACGCTGAACATACCACACTTGTCTTTTTCTCGTCTTAAGACTTTCTTTCAATTTTAAAGAAACACCATTGGTGGTGTGGTAGTAGCGTTTTTCACCTACCACATCGAAGATTCTGGGTTCAAGTCCTGGGCAAAGCAACATAAAAAATTAAGAAACAAGGATTTTTGGATTTTTTCAATTAAATTTAATTAAAAGGAGTACGGTGCAAAGTGGAAGAGAAGCTCGGCCTAAAATCTCCTCCGAAGTTATTGCGCCTTTTTTTAAATTTATTTTATGTCATCCATTGTATCCCTTAATATCATCATTGTGCCTTTTACGTTACGTTTGTAGTTTTATATACAAAGTGGGAGTTTTCTTCCTGGATTAGATCCTCTTGATAATGCAAGATGCATGTAAAATTACGTCACTTTACCTCAAACCGTTCTGAACATATCGCTACCTAATGCTTAAGAAAAGTTTTTTTAGTAAGTAGGACTTGCGATGCTTATTTTTAAGTTTTCGGCAGATTTCTTAAGCTCTGCGCAATCAAAACTCGTGAAAACAGAAAGAAATTAAGTATTGAATTATCGAAGAAGTTTATTTATAGGAAATATTTGATATATCAAAAGAGGGCGTGGCTATATACCAATTTCGCCCATTTTAAGTAAAAGTATTGATCGTGGCAGAACGAAGAATTATCTCGAATTTAATTTCTGTACTGTCTTCTAAGCGGAAGTTATTGCACATGTGGCGAAATGCCTTCGTAGGGGAAGACTGAAAGATAGACGTATAGATGGATGGATGGGCAATGGTAACTGAAATTGCTTTCGGTTGAGGTATTAAAATTTTTTGATCGAGGCTTTTCTTTTCTGTAGCTTGCAGGATCTTTTGTACCTTAGTCGGAAGCATTATGGCATCCATATCGTGCTAAATAAAGTGAGAAAAAAACTGCAGAGACAAGGGCATGACTCTTTGTGTTGAACCACAATTCATTTATAGAAAAGTACGGGTCCGTTTATTTTATTGTGCAGTATTTTGCGTAGGAGGCTCCTTCTTATGGAAAAGGGTGTGTGGATATGTAGAAATAAATAGAGAAGTGAGTGATTAAATTTCTCAGCGGTTGAAAAATCCGAGCGCTAAATATGTAAATGGAAAATCAATATAAATAGCTTTCACTTTAAAACTCCTCAAAGGCTCATTCATGAGTGAGCATAAAGTGAGGGTAAATACTCATCTGAACAAGACTATTTTGATGGTTTTTTGAACACTGCTGATTTTTAAGCAGTGGTAAGAGATGCAAGGTTCTCTGCTTCTGAAAGATCATGCTAAAGGTCAACTAGTTCGTAAAAATGATAAATAAATTTCATAAGCAATTGTTCTATTGTTTAAACTGCAAATTCTTTGTTGTTAATAATTTCGAGAAATGAATTTCGAAGGACATTTTAGACTGGGTTTGCGGCTATAGAAAAAAAAACACAGCTTACACCACTTAGTTTGAAATAATACTTTGAGCCGGTTTTAGACCGAATTAAATTCATAAACTGGTTACCCGATTGCAAAGTGTTTTCCCAACGCGACGGCTTGAAATCACAAAATCTTTTATAAAATAAAATTTTGTACAGTCTAATACATATGAACACTTTTGTATGTACTTATGTACCTGTACACATTTGTTAAGTATTTGTTTTATTGTGTTTAATTCAAAATTTGACTGCTATTAATTTGTGGATTGCGCTAGCACACTTTATGGAAAATGTAATTAGGGTAAATAATGACAGGAAAAATAAATTAATTTCATATTTTGCAATGATTAAAGGAATATAAAAACCTAAAAAGTCTAAAAAAATGTATCTGTAAAAATACATAAGGAATAGCAAAAACTAAAACATATAGTACATACAATCAATAATTATAATACCCAATTTGTTGTTATCTTTTATACTCAGTTGAGCAGAGCTCACAGAGTATATTAACTTTGATTGGATAATGGTTGGTTGTACATATATAAAGGAATCGAGATAGATATAGACTTCCATATATCAAAATAATCAGGATCGAAAAAAAATTTGATTGAGCCATGTCCGTCCGTCCGTCCGTTAACACGATAACTTGAGTAAATTTTGAGGTATCTTGATGAAATTTGGTATGTAGGTTCCTGAGCACTCATCCCAGATCGCTATTTAAAATGAACGATATCGGACTATAACCACGCCCACTTTTACGATATCGAAAATTTCGATAATCCGAAAAAGTGCGATAATGCATTACCAAAGACAGATAAAGCAACGAAACTTGGTAGATGAGTTGAACTTATGACGCAGAATAGAAAACTAGTAAAATTTTGGACAATGGGCGTGCACCGCCCACTTTTAAAAGAAGGTAATTTAAAATTTTGCAAGCTGTACTTTGGCAGTCGTTGAAGATATCATGATGAAATTTGGCAGAAACGTTACCCCTATTACTATATGTACGCTTAATAAAAATTAGCAAAATCGGAGAAGGACCACGCCCACTTTAAAAAAATTTTTTTTAAGGTAAATTTTAACAAAAAATTTAATATCTTTACAGTATATAAGTAAATTATGTCAACATTCAACTCCAGTAATGATATGGTGCAATAAAATACAAAAATAAAAGAAAATTTCAAAATGGGCGTGGCTCCGCCCTTTTTCATTTAATTTGTCTAGGATAGTTTTAATGCCATAAGTCGAACAAAAATTTACCAATCCTTGTGAAATTTGGTTGAGGCTTAGATTCTAGGATGGTAACTGTTTTCTGTGAAAAAGGACGAAATCGGTTGAAGCCACGCCCAGTTTTTATACACAGTCGACCGTCTGTCCTTCCGCCAGGCCGTTAACATGAAAACTTGAGCAAAAATCGATATATCTTTACTAAACTCAGTTCACGTACTTATCTGAACTCACTTTGTATTGGTGTAAAAAACGGCCGAAATCCGACTATGACCACGCCCACTTTTTCGATATCGAAAATTACGAAAATGAAAAAAATGCCATAATTATATACCAACTACGAAAAAAGGGATGAAACATGGTAATTGTATTGGGGTATTGACGCCAAATTTAACTTGGTAAAATGAGAAAAACTTGGTAAAATGAGTGTGACACCTACCATATTAAGTAGAAGAAAATGAAAAGTTTTGCAGGGCGAAATCAAAAGCCCTTGGAATCTTGGAAGGAATACTTTTCGTGGTATTACATATATAAATAAATTAGCGGTACCCGACCGATGACGGTCTGGATCACCCTGGTCCACATTTTGGTCGATATCTCGAAAACGCCTTCACATATACAACTACTACCACTCCCTTTTAAAACCCTCACTAATACCTTTAATTTGATACCCATATCGTACAAAAAAATTCTAGAGTCACCCCTGGCCCACCTCTATGGCGATATCTCGAAAAGGCATCCACCTATAGAACTAAGGCCCACTCCCTTTTAAAATACTCATTAACACCTTTCATTTGATACCCATATCGTACAAAAAAATTCTAGAGTCACCCCTGGCCCACCTCTATGGCGATATCTCGAAAAGGCATCCACCTATAGAACTAAGGCCCACTCCGTTTTAAAATACTCATTAACACCTTTCATTTGATACCCATATCGTACAAACAAATTCTAGAGTCACCCCTGGTCCACCTTTATGGCGATATCTCGAAAAGGCGTCCACCTATAGAACTGAGGCCCACGCCCTTTTAAAATACTCATTAACACCTTTCACTTGATACCCATATTGTACAAACAAATTCTAGAGTCCCCCTGGTCTACCTTTATGGCGATATCTCGAAAAGGTGTCCACCTATGGAACTAAGGCCCACGCCCTTTTAAAATACTCATTGACACCTTTCATTAGATACCCATATTGTACAAACGCATTCTAGAGTCGCCCCTGGTCCACGTTTATGGCGATATACCGAAAAGGCGTCCACCCATAGAACTAAGGCCCACTCCCTTTTAAAACACTTATTAACACCTTTCTTTTGATACCCATATTGTACAAGCGCATTCTAGAGTCAACCCTGGTCCACTTTTATAACGATATTCCGAAAAGGCGTCCACCTATAGAACTGAGGCCCACGCCCTTTTAAAATACTCATTAACACCTTTCATTTGATACTCATATCGTACAAACCAATTCTAGAGTCACCCCTGGTCCATCTTTATGGCGATATCTCGAAAAGGCGTCCATCTATAGAACTTAGGCCCACGCCCTTTTAAAATACTCATTAACACCTTTCATTTGATGCCCATATCGTACAAACAAATTCTAGAGTCGCCCCTGGTCCACCTTTATGGCGATATCCCGAAAAGGCGTCCACCCATAGAACTAAGGCCCACTCCCTTTTAAAACACTTATTAACACCTTTCTTTTGATACCCATATTGTACAAGCGCATTCTAGAGTCAACCCTGGTCCACTTTTATAACGATATTCCGAAAAATATCGTACAAACCAATTCTAGAGTCACCCCTGGTCCATCTTTATGGCGATATCTCGAAAAGGCGTCCATCTATAGAACTTAGGCCCACGCCCTTTTAAAATACTCATTAACACCTTTCATTTGATACCCATATCGTACAAAAAAATTCTAGAGTCACCCCTGGCCCACCTCTATGGCGATATCTCGAAAAGGCATCCACCTATAGAACTAAGGCCCACTCCCTTTTAAAATACTCATTAACACCTTTCATTTGATACCCATATCGTACAAACAAATGTTATGGTTTCGCATTTTCTATGGGAGCAGCAAGGACGGCAGTCGGCATGATCTGGGGGTGCACTTTGGCTAGTCATGTTGACTGGGTTGGGTTCTTGCCAACCTTGCTGTCCTGCGCCATAACAGAAAAAATTTCCTATCATGCCTTTGAAATGGTCACGAAGCGCAGAACGCATTCAAAACGCTTGAAATTCAAATTAAAACGGCATCCGGTCGAACCGGATGCTATGGACAGACCGTTAGAACATTCAAATTCACAATTCAAAAAATTCAAAAAAATAAATCTAACGCACAAAAAAAAATATTACTGAACCGGACATGTCCGGTGACTAACTGTTGAAAATCAAAATACAAAAAAAAAGAAAATGCTGAAAATTAAAATAAAAAGAGAAAAGGGTAATAAACAAAAAGGGCCGAATATACTTGGGGGCGCCACGGGTGTTGTTGCGACGCCCGGTGCTTAGCCTACCCTCAAATCCATGGCCACCGACGCACCTATTTTTCGGTGGCCCCTTACTTGGAAACCCTATGCCTTCTAAATGAAACAGGATATCAGCATTCCCGTTTCACTTTACAAGTTTATTTAAGATTCATTATATTGAAAAAAAAACTTAGACAGTATATATACTTAATAAGTATTAGGTAAATTCCTGAAGATTTATACTACCGAATGGTCAATCTTATAAAATCAACGTCAAAAAGAACTGCCTCATCCTTGATAGTTGATTTGATTCTATATCTTCTTCACGTCTCATTAGTGAATAAAGAGGCTTAATCGGAAAAAAAAGTACAAAAAGGTGTAACCTGAGAAAATTGATTAGTCTGTTCTGATGTTGACTTTGTAAGACAAAGGTTCTGGCATAATCGTAGTTGATTGTCACAACTATGTACATGGCAATAAATACAATACAACTAAGCCTATACTAAGGCTTATTCAAAAATATGATAAGGGAACCCTAAGGCAAAAGCAAATTTTTCAATATTATGAATTACCCAATATGTAGTATGTTGTAAGATATATTTGTTATTTTCTAATTTTATCCAATACATACTACCTTAGCTTATTTTATTTTACTTGACTCTATTGTAATCTATGGTTTTCTGAAGATTTAGCTAATTTTATTGCAAGTGCGTTTATTATACTCAGTTGAGCAGAGCTCACAGAGTATATTAACTTTGATTGGATAACGGTTGGTTGTACAGGTATAAAGGAATCGAGATAGATATAGACTTCCATATATCAAAATCATCAAGATCGAAAAAAAATTTGATTGAGCCATGTCCGTCCGTCCGTCCGTTAACACGATAACTTGAGTAAATTTTGAGATATCTTGATGAAATTTGGTATGTAGGTTCCTGAGCACTCATCTCAGATCGCTATTTAAAATGAACGATATCGGACTATAACCACGCCCACTTTTTCGATATCGAAAATTTCGAAAAACAGAAAAAGTGCGATAATTCATTACAAAAGACAGCTAAAGCGACGAAACTTGGTAGATGAGTTGAACTTATGACGCAGAATAGAAAATTAGTAAAATTTTGGACAATGGGCGTGGCACCGCCCACTTTTAAAAGAAGGTAATTTAAAACTTTTGCAATTTGTAATTTGGCAGTCGTTGAAGATAGCATGATGAAATTTGGCAGGAACGTTACTCCTATTACTATATGTACGCTTAATAAAAATTAGCAAAATAGGAGAAGGACCACGCCCACTTTAAAAAAAAATTTTTTTAAAGTAAAATTTTAACAAAAAATTTAATATCTTTACAGTATATAAGTAAATTATGTCAACATTCAACTCCAGTAATGATATAGTGCAACAAAATACAAAAATAAAAGAAAATTTCAAAATGGCCGTGGCTCCGCCCTTTTTCGTTTAATTTGTCTAGGATACTTTTAACGCCATAAGTCGAACAAAAATTAACCAATCCTTTTGAAATTTGATAGGGGCATAGATTTTATGACGGTAACTGTTTTCTGTGAAAATGGGCGAAATCGGTTGATGCCACGCCCAGTTTTTATACACAGTCGTCCGTCTGTCCTTCCGCATGGCCGTTAACACGATAACTTGAGCAAAAATCGACATATCTTTAATGAACTTGGTTCACGTGCTTACCTGAACTCACTTTATCTTGGTATGAAAAATGAACGAAATCCGACTATGACCACGCCCACTTTTTCGATATCGAAAATTACGAAAAATGAAAAAATGCCATAATTCTATACCAAATACGAAAATATAACTTAACGCGAAATATAACTTTAGAAAAAACTTTATAAAATGGTTGTGACACCTACCATATTAAGTAGAAGAAAATGAAAAAGTTCTGCAGGGCGAAATAAAAACCCTTAAAATCTTGGCAGGTATTACATATATAAATAAATTAGCGGTATCCAACAGATGATGTTCTGGGTCACCCTGGTCCACATTTTGGTCGATATCTGGAAACGCCTTCACACCACTCCCTTTTAAAGCTCTCATTAATACCTATAATTTGATACCCATATCGTACAAACTCATTCTAGAGTCACCCCTGGTCCACCTTTATGGCGATATCTCGAAAAGGCGTCCACCTATAGAACTAAGCCCACGCCCTTTTAAAATACTCATTAACACCTTTCATTTGATACCCATATCGTACAAACATATTCAAAAGTCACCCCTGGTCCACCTTTATGGCGATATCTCGAAAAGGTGAACACCTATAAACGAAGGCCCACTCCCTTTTAAAATACTCATTAGCACCTTTCATTTGATACCCATATCGTACAAACAAAGTCTAGAGTCACCCCTGGCCCACCTTTATGGCGATATCTCGAAACGGCGTCCACCCATGGAACTAAGGATTACTCCCTTTTAAAATACTCATTAAACCTTCATTTTGATACTCATATTGTACAAACAAATTCTAGGGCCACCCCTGCTCCACCTTTATGGCGAAATCACGAAACGGCGTCCACCTATGGAACTAAGGATTACTCCCTTTTAAAATACTCATTAACACCTTTCTTTGATACCCATATTGTACAAACAAATTCTAGAGTCACCCCTGGTCCACCTTTATGGCGATATCTCGAAACGGCGGCCACCTATAGAACTAAGGCCCACTCCCTTTTAAAATACTCATTAACACCTTTCGTTTGATGCCCATATCGTACAAACAAATTCTAGGGTCACCACTGGTCCACCTTTATGGCGATATCTCGAAACGGCGTCCACCTATGGAACTAAGGATTACTCACTTTTAAAATACTCATTAACACCTTTATTTTGATACCCATATTGTACAAACAAATTCTAGGGTCACCCCTGGTCCACCTTTATGGCGATATCTCGAAACGGCGTCCACCTATAGAACTAAGGCCCACGCCCTTTTAAAATACTCATTAACACCTTTCGTTTGATACCCATATTGTACAAACAAATTCTAGGGTCACCCACTGGTCCACCTTTATGGCGATATCTCGAAACGGCGTCCACCTATGGAACTAAGGATTACTCACTTTTAAAATACTCATTAACACCTTTATTTGATACCCATATTGTACAAACAAATTCTAGGGTCACCCCTGGTCCACCTTTATGGCGATATCTCGAAAACGGCGTCCACCTATAGAACTAAGGCCCACTCCCTTTTAAAATACTCATTAACACCTTTCGTTTGATGCCCATATTGTACAAACAAATTCTAGGGTCACCACTGGTCCACCTTTATGGCGATATCTCGAAACGGCGTCCACCTATGGAACTAAGGATTACTCACTTTTAAAATACTCATTAACACCTTTATTTTGATACCCATATTGTACAAACAAATTCTAGGGTCACCCCTGGTCCACCTTTATGGCGATATCTCGAAACGGCGTCCACCTATAGAACTAAGGCCCACGCCCTTTTAAAATACTCATTAACACCTTTCGTTTGATACCCATATTGTACAAACAAATTCTAGGGTCACCACTGGTCCACCTTTATGGCGATATCTCGAAACGGCGTCCACCTATGGAACTAAGGATTACTCACTTTTAAAATACTCATTAACACTTTTATTTTGATACCCATATTGTACAAACAAATTCTAGGGTCACCCCTGGTCCACCTTTATGGCGATATCTCGAAACGGCGTCCACCTATAGAACTAAGGCCCACTCCCTTTTAAAATACTCATTAACACCTTTCGTTTGATGCCCATATTGTACAAACAAATTCTAGAGTCACCCCTGGTCCCCCTTTATGGCGATATCTCGAACTAAGGCCCACGCCCTTTTTAAAATACTCATTAACACCTTTCGTTTGATACCCATATTGTACAAACAAATTCTAGGGTCACCACTGGTCCACCTTTATGGCGATATCTCGAAACGGCGTCCACCTATGGAACTAAGGATTACTCACTTTTAAAATACTCATTAACACCTTTATTTTGATACCCATATCGTACAAACAAAGTCTAGAGTCACCCCTGGTCCACCTTTACGGCGATATCTCGAAAAGGCATCCACCTATAGAACTAAGGCCCACGCCCTTTTAAAATACTCATTAACACCTTTCGTTTGATACCCATATTGTACAAACGCATTCTAGAGTCACCCCTGGTCCACCTTTATGGCGATATCCCTAAATGGCGTCCATCTATAGAACGATGGCCCACTTCCTCTTAAAATACTTTTTAATATCTTCCATTTGATACCAATGTCATACAAACACATTCCAGGGTTACCCTAGGTTCATTTTCCTACGTGGTGATTTTCCCTTATTTTGTCTCCATAGCTCTCAGCTGAGTATGTAATGTTCGGTTACAACCGAACTTAGCTAGTAGGTGTTTATATTTTTAGCTGAACAAGATCGGTAAATTTTTCGAGTGAATATTATACATATATCACATAAAACTGATGGCAGATCTACTGTGCATGACCTTTGAGGCAGATTTTGTATGTGTAGGCTTTTGATGTATCTAAGTACCTCTCCAAGCTTTTTACTCCATATCACATAGGGATTAAGACTCACACCACCTAGATGGGAGAGTATCTGCCACGCATTCGCAGAGAATGTGAAGCGGCGTTTCATCCTTCAGCTCACAGAAACGGCTAATTTGAGTATCGGATAGATTTAACTTACTTAGGTGATATCGTAGACCACAGTGTCCCGTATAGTACCCAGTGAGATTTCGTAGGTCCTCGCAGGTTAGATTAATGAGATTGGCAGATACTTTCGTTGCCGGAAGTATAAACAGTTTGGCCTGTCTTTGCCTGGGCAGTCAATCCAGTGACATCTGAATTGTTTTGCTTTCCAGTTAATTCTCGTTTCCCTGTCATGTAAGTCACAAAAGGGCTCTGGACTGCTATAGCATCCTGCTTTGCTAGGTAATCTGGATGTTCATTACCTTCATGTCCCTGATGTCCGGGAACCCATCCTAACAAAACCATGTTTTTTGGTTCCAGGTCATTAAGGATTTCAATGCAGTCATCTACTAGCTTAGATGTAGGATTGCAAGGCACGCAGGGCCGCCTGTAATGTAGATGCTCTTCGAGGATGAGCCTCTCAGCAGACATTCTCTATCGCATACTTCTATTGCACGGATTTCTGCCTGAAATATGGTGGGGTAGCATCCCATTGCTATCGATTTCTTGAAGTTCGTCCCATAGATGCCAGATCCCGTTCTTCCATCATCGAATATCGATCGGTACGTGAAGCAGACCTCTGAGTCAGGGCCATTATAAGGATTCCCTGTTTCTCAGTGGATCCTGTTCATAATGCACACTTCATAGTTGCGTGAGATTCGGAGCTTAGGGGGCATTACGTCACGCAGTTGTAATGTGGGGTTTCCTATGAATATTCTTATTACTTTCATATGCCCTATCATGTTTCCTCGCTAGAGCTCCGCAATATTTTGAAGTCTTAGTGCGTCTTTCTCTATCAGAATAGGTACAGATAGAGGTACAGATATAGCGATTTTAGTCATTAATTATTATAATTATAACTTTGCGAGATATACACTCCGAGAAGATATCGGCCACCGCATGGAAGAATACCTTATCTCGGCCGCCAGTTAGAAAACGCCTTATGTCACAAAGTTTTTCAAATACGCTCTACCTCATCCTATATTTTGACAAAATGCATTCAATTTATTGAATAGGGTGTTCTTGTAACTTATAATGATACGTGACGTTTTTGTATAAAATCTTGAAATAGATAGGTCTTTGATTGACCTCTTTTGTCTACACTTGGGCATAATTGATCCCCTTTAGTGTACAGTTGGGATTAGTCAGTTTGAAATCTATGTAGCCCATTTTAAGAAATATTAACAAAATTGGCAACGATGAGTAAAATATAAAAGATACCAAGTGGTTGAATCGATTATTTAAGAAAAATGCGGAGCCCCATACCGAACCTAAATTGCTAGGACATAACTACTACACCGGATTTAGGGTTACATTTCGGAGAATATTTTTATTCCATTTTGAAAAGCGGGCGAACAACTTACATCAAATATATTTTGTGGCTTGGCAAAGCCTTCGTTTGTGTTTCTTCCATGAAAAATTCTAATGGGTCCTTTTGAGTCCTTATAGAACCGAAAAGGGACTAGTCTTCATATGTTCCCATATGGGCACAAAGGGGATTGGTCCTATCGATCCCTTTCGGGTATAAATGGGTACAATTAGGTGCTTTATAGGACATGTTCAAACAAAAGGGAATAGTTCAACTCATACAAACCGATCAAAACTGGTATTGGTCACATACTCCTTTGCGACTCATCCCGGATTCATCTAGAATAACCGCATTTTTTACAGGGATGTGTTTCTGAAATCTACACACACACACACACACTTTTAATCTATTATTTCTCGAAGTGTATGAATCGGATCATTATGTGTAAAGCATTGTTAAAGTTTGTGATCCATTCTGGTTGTTCTATAGGCTTCTTCACCGATATAGTTTTCACTGGAAGAATTGAAGAACGAGAGCATGTCGGGGGTGAAGCCAATATTCCTCATTGCTTACCACCGCTTATGCCAGTTTTTGCTGGGTTATTCTACATTTATGCGTACATATTCTCTTATTAGTTTTTTAGGTCGTGAAATTTAGTAATAACTTAATTTTTCCAAATACTAAATTCGTAGAAAATTTGTTTCATTCATCTTTTTAGCGATCGTTATTGTAAAAATTTCATTCATACCAATTTGCCAGATGCACTTCCACGTATATTCATTCACAATAGATCAAAATACTATTCAATTTTGTGAGTATCTATGCATATCTGTACGATGCTTGGTAGAATCTTGAAATCTTCAGATATATGTATGTATTTATCCACTATGAATTGTGCAGAATTGAATCACACCTCGTTCAAGATTTGAATGTGAATGGAAACTTCTATGTAAATCATAAAAAATACTAAATCGGAAAATTGATATTGCCCGCTGCTTCCTACCAAATTAAAATATATATGTACAGTTGAGCTCAAAATCTTAGTAGTGCTTATGGCTCATTTCATTCAAGTGGCCAAGTGTTTTTTTATCACAACAGTTTTTCGGTATTCTTTCCAATATCTATTAGAGAAAGAATTCAGCTCCAAAACATGCAATCACTTGCTAGGATTAATCTGTTGGTTTTAGTAAACTTGTATGAACACTTTTTAAGTCAGTCAAAATCTCAGTAGTACGTGAAAAAGTTTTGTAACGAATTTTGGGAAATCCTTGTTATTATACACCTTCTGCAAATGTTCGAATCACTGGATTGTCGAATAAATAACTACAATATTCAGAAATGCAAAATGGTCTTTATTAGACTACTTTGAGAGTACTTCACAATAACACTTATACTCCACAAATAATTGGGTGTTTAAATCAAACTGATTACTGATTACTAAGCTTGCGCTGCTTTTATACTTTCGGTTTCCTCCTTCACCCATTTCTCCTAAGGTCGAGTAATTTCGCGAACTTCATGCTTGGTTACCAGCTATATACATGTATATTTGTACTTCGGCTGATGACTACATATTTGTATGTGTGAGATGAGATATCCCTTCGTAGCCTTCTACATAAGAGTGGCTGCTCTATTGTTGTTGTGCATTTATTTAGTAGCAGCTTAGTGATGCTAATATTCGTCACAGTATATAAAAAAATTTATATTATCGCGACGATGAAAAATTTAAGAGACACGGTGAGATTAGTTGATTTAATTGATATCCTATAACTAATGGCCAAATTTTAGTTACTCCTTATTCAATAATCTCGAGAAAGATGAATGAATGCATTCCTGAGCAGCGCGCCCTCATAAAAGAATTAATTTCTGATGGAAAAACTTATGTCGATGGGCGTGGGCACGAACAGTGGGCCCACAGTCCAAGAAAATAACCGTTATTGACTAAAACGTATATACAAAAGAGACTTCGATTTGCCAAAGAATATTTGAATTGGCCTTCGGCCAAATGGCGCAAAATTTTATGGTCGGACCTGTTGAAAAATGTCATGTTGTCACCAAATACCGTATACCATCCGAAGTATAGAACGGAAACCGAAAAGCATAAAGGTTCCAGTATTATGGCTTGGGCATGTTTTTCTTGGTTAGGTGTGGGACCCACTTTTGGATAAGGGAAATTATGACTGGCGCATCATATCTGTGATCACAGGCAATAATCGCCTGAGTTCCAACCTTTTACATGGCACTTCGGCGATTATTGCTTATGACCACAGAAATGTTATATACTCAAGCACATCATGCTGCCATATGCCAAATTCGAAAATTGTACTTTGAATGTTCCAATAAGACAACGACCTGAAATATAAGAGAAAATAAGCAAAAACATGGTTGATGAAAGCTAATTTAAAACATCATGGAATGGCCGCCACACTCACCAGACATTAACGCAGTTGAAAATTTGTGGGCGGTTGATGTCAAGGGGCAGTAGCACAACACAAGCCAACATCGAATACGCAACTTTGCGAAGCTGTAAAAACCGTCCGTCCGTCCGTCCGTCTATCCATCGTTAACACGATAACTTGAGCAAATATCTTCATTTATATACGGGCTTTTCTGGACACAGAATAGATTGGTATTGAAAATGAGCGAAATCGGTTAATCACCACGCCCACTTTTTAGAAAAATGGAAAAAATGAGATAATTCAAAAACGAATACCGCTAAGCTAATAAAATTTAATAAGTGGATTGGTTTTATGACGCAAAACATAAATTCCAAAAAATTTTGGAATATGGGCGTGGCACTACTCCGATTTAGTAGAAAAAAATTTGGGAGTCTAACAAGCCGTAAATCAAAAGCCGTTAAAGATATTATATTGTATTTGGCAGAGACACAACAGACACTTTTCCTAAAGGTCTAACCTTAACAAAGTTTCATGTATTAACGAAATTTGCCTGATATTCTACCTCAGTAGTGATATGGTTGAGAGCTACAGAACAAAAATTAAACAAATTTTGAAAATGGGCGTGACCCGCCCCTTTTTTGTTACTCTTTTCCAAAATCGAGCAAACATCTCCCCATTCGAATGAATTTGGCATAAACATTTTTTTCATAGCTATAACTGTTAAACTGCACTTATACCCGCTCAAGGTTATTAGTGGTAGGTTGTGTATCCTTTTTGCTTCTTTTGAGCAAAATTAGTTCAGAATAGAACCAGTCTCTTATATATTGTAACGAATTTACTGCAATTCCGCTTATTTCAAATTTCTACTAAGGTTCGAATCACTAAACTGTTGAATAAATAACTCCACTATTCAATAATGCAAATGGCCTTTATAGACTACTTTCAAAATAACACTACTATTGCTCGCCAGATAGCGTCTTAAATAAAACTGATTGTCGCGCCTCTACTGTTGCTGCCTTTTATACTCTATGATTTCTCGTTCGCATCTTCTAGCGCTTTCCATTCCAGAATCTACTAGTTGGTTATCTGCTATAAATTTCTCAGCTATAACTACAGATGCACAATTTTTATAGCTTCTCTCACAGCTCATGCGCGTGTATTTGTGAGTAATACTTGCACAATTATTGCATACTTTCAGGAGTATCTCAGATATATGCATGTTTTTGTGCGTTGCTTCTCTGCTCGCGTGTACGTTCATGAGTGCAGGTCACCCACACACTGCGCCGTTGCCTGAGCAACTTTTTTTGTAACATTGACCTGTAAAGAAGTATATACCCAATACTAATCTACATGGTAATATCTAATTACTTATCACACGACGGGATTTTTACTAGTTTTTAATTTTTCCTCTGCGTTTTAACGTTCTTATTACATATAATTGAAAAAAAACGCATCCCCCTAGATACGTAAAGACAGCGAGAATAGTTTTGTGGAAAGAATTACTATGTAGATTGTAATGATATTATATACTTCATTACAGTCAATACAGAAAAAATTCACTGGACCCGCGCTCATGCATATAGTGTAGACACATACTGATTAATTTGGTTATGTGTACCTACAAGTCACTGCTTAGCATTGGCTTAGAGATGACATTTACCCTTAGTGTTGCTAATATTTCGCAACATATTATTTCTAATTGCTGTTTTTATGTGTCCTTTTTCGCTCTTATTTGGAATCCAAATCTATAATAAAAGTTTTGTTGTAAAGATGGAGATTCGTGGTATTAGCGAGCTTTGGCATTATTGGTCGTAGTGCTTTTTGTTTACTATATTTTATTAAAATAATTTGTTAAAAATAAACGATTGTGAGCACACAAAGAAATCTATTTTGTATTATGCACTATTGTGAATATTTGATTATAACTAACACTGCATTACCGGCAGTTGCTAACATTCGCCAGATGGCAGCGCAAGCGCATGTAAGTTTTTATTGATAGATGATTGATAGAACAGCTGATTTCTGTTGATATTTGATATGAGACTTTTGTATTTTGTTGCGCAAGATGCGCAAGGGTCCGCTAGTATGTATTATTTGCACAGCCTTATAACACTATTAACCACACAAAGCAAACAACAACAGCGTTTCAAGTGCACAGCTGGGCATGTAATGTTCGGTTTTACCCGACTTGGACTTTCTTACTTGTTAAGTATGTCCACTACTGAGATTTTGATCGCAGCTGTATGTGCTTGATACGGTTGTGTAATCATATGTGTGATTGTATGTGTGTATTAAGAATTACGAAACGTAAAAAAGAATAAAATGTAATCAAATTTTATTTCCACAAACTCATCAAATACAACAGCAAATTAACATTGTATATGCATCTATTCTCATTATTGTTAGCAACAGTTTATATTTGATTTATAGCAAATTCGGAGAAAAGTCGACATAATGTCTAGCAAACCAGGCGTGCTATAACAAAAATGATGTTCAACTCCCATCAACGTCGCTTTATGTTTAGATACCAGATTACAAGGGAGAAAATACTACCTAAATAAGCGTATAATAACAAGAGCGAAATATTTAAGTATGCGCACTTATGCTAATAATGCGTATAAAGCTTTGGTATAAAAATTTGTGTTGTACGCAGAATAGGAAATGCTGAAGAGAATGAATGTAAAAAGTTTGAAATAATTAAATAAACATATAATTTTTTTTCCGTTTCTGCGTTTTAAGCAAACGATCGGGTGGCGGTCCAGCGACTCGATCTAAACAATCGAAGTACTCGCATAATTAATAAATATATTTTTGTGATGTGTAAAACTCTTGAGAAACGGTCTTTTCATATGATCGTAATTCTTTGTGTTAGGAATTGTATACTTTTTTATAATCGCGCGGCGACACACAATGCAATACGGAGCAATTTTTTGATTACTTTGTTGTACAGATTTGCGGACTGTATGTAGGTATATTAGGTGGCCCTCATAATCAAGTTGTCGTTTTTCCACGTCTCATATTTGTACATAAACTTTTTGACCCGTTTCAGAGACAACTAAGGGTATCATGCACATAGGCCAAAGCTAAGAGATAAATAGTTCAGATTAAGATTTTGTAATATCCAAATCGATAATACTATAGTCCTTAACTACACACACGACAGCAACATAACTATCAACTCATCAATCATCATTTAATATAGGCATTTTTGTCCTTCATATCTATGATATGTACATATTAAACATCACATCGCGTACAAGCACACAATTTAATCTTATATATATGAGGATATATGTACACAGTAGATATCGGAAAAGTTAAGACATTATTTTATGCCACTTCAGCATCGTGATCAATGTCATTATAGCAGATATCAACACACAATACAGTGGGGTGGAGACGGTTTACAATAAATGATATAAATCTATAAATAGTTGGTTACTTTAATTATAGTATATAAAAAGATGTCAGCTAAAATTCAACAGAACTCCATGGTAAATGAAGAAAAGCATTAAAATTACGAAGTATTTTGTTATTATAACGTTTTGTTATGTAGCTGGCTGAAGCAACACTTCATTTCATGGTGTGCGAGGCCTAAGAGGAAGGACTTAACACTTTCTCGTAGATTGCCGAAGATTCCGTAAGTACGTATTTCGGTGACCAGTAGACTTAAAGAGATCGCGTGAACAATTGTGTAAAAACTGCTTGCATGTGTGGTTCTGGTCGACGTACCAGCCGAGAACGACCCTCTAGTTTGTGAGTTTGTGTCCTCAGGTTAATATCGTTTCCGACCTCATCACGTTGCAGTACAGCCACATCTATGAAAACACATAAAACTTTGAGAATAATACAGGTCCTTGACTGGTAAGATCCCTAGACTCTACTAAAAGTTCTCATCGATCGGATGGCAGCCGATTCACATAGATATTTTTCGAACATGCATACTTTTGCAGTACTAGATAAGGCTAGGTTTGTTTTGTTAAGGTGTGCGCCACCCCACCAGCTGATACGTATTGTTAATTTAGAATGAAAGACCGCATATAACTCATATGAGAAGATTGTTGGAACCGGAAGTTCTAGATGATACAGACCGCGCAAAGAGGATTGAAGCATATAGACGGATATATGTGTTACTCCGCTCATATTCGTATCAACCGTTACACACCCTGATACTGAATTCATCACCTATAGTCTATCGTGGAAGCAGTCCTTACTACAGGCCACAGCGAGGCGAAGGTACCGATGAAATACTTGTGCACATATTTCATGTAAAGCAAATCGCGCTCAGCAATCGCAGACTGACAAAACACAATACTTACATCCGGTGTTTGTAATATTTAGACTAAACTCCTGAGTTTGGGCTTATTGCTAGCGACGAGCTTATGTTTTGCAAACCCAGTTCTCAGTAATGTACATCCATGGTTTTTATACTACCTTATCAAATCAACGGGTGTTATGAGAACTATAGGCCATCTGCAAGTATCATCTGCGAATGCAGTGACTTTCCCCAGAAGGGAATGATCAAAAATTGAATTAACATAAATTAAAATAAGATGGGACCGAGCACGGAGCCCCTTGCGGAACGCCCTCTCGTGATTGCTTTAGTTTTTACCCTTCCCCATTTTTTTCCGCAACTCTCACGCATTTGTACCCTTTCGGAAAGGTATGATGAAACACTTATGTACAAATCTAAGAGAGCATCTTCAGTATAAGAGCGTTTGCTCTAAAACCAACTGCCTTGGACAAAAAAAGGGCTTCTGCTTTCTAGAAACTGCCATAATTCGATTCTTAAAGCTTTTTCAAGACCTTAGATATAGAGGATACGAAGTGAAATAGGCCTATAGTTTTTATTTTCTATCTTTCCCCTGTTTACCCCTTGTAAAAAACGGTATAATAAGCCAACACTTTCAAGGCATCGGGGAAAATCCGTAAAACCCTAGTCTTAAATAGATGCTTTAGTACGTCCATCAAATGTAAGGGCTCGTTTTTTTAAGAGTTTATTTGAAATTCCATCGTATCCACTAGAACCAGAGTTCTTATACTTTTTTATTATTGGCAAGCGCTCAGTTCAGTGCCTGTAAGGGCTCAAACATAAAACGCAACCTAGAATAATGGCGTCACCAACTGGAAATGATGCATTGCAGGAAGAAGTATTACATTCGACCACAGACACAAAAAAATCATTAAAAACTATCAGCAACAACAGAGGGGGTCCGTCAATCATATTGCCACATTATTCAGGGCAATAAACTCGTTCAACATACCCGAGCTATTTCGTTGAATAATCCTATTTACAACTTGCCTCATTCTTTTTTTAAGTGTTCCCATGGCAGCTCGATAGTCTACTCCGGAAATAAGTAGCTCGGGTGCGATTTTATGGTCTTTATTTATTTTTTGTCACAACTTTTTGTAACGAGATCGAAGCGCAGATTTTCTTGTGTGCTTTCTACACTTATACTAACTTATTTTTTTCAATTTAATACTTTTTAAAAGGGCAGAATGCCTCCAGGGTTTAAGCTTGTTTTGGGCTTACGTCGAGCACAAGTTGAACTATAGAATTCATGTCACCCATGCAATATATTTATAAACAGAGAGTATGCTTTTGAAATATCCTTCTTAGCGTAGACACAACCCAATCCTCATAAGTAGCTTTCATTAAGCATGATAGTGTTTATCACTATTCGTTTTTTGGGGGAGGGGGGGAGGATGAGGTATTGCTCGTTAATCTTCTTTTTCCTATGGAACTCCAGTTTGACGCCAGTCATACTGTGTATCTGTATCCCTAGTTCCAATTAGTGCCAGTGCACGCAGCATAAGCGGCTAAGACGGCAAAAGTATGATCCAGACAGTGGCCAGAACAGTTCCTTGTCGGCTCGTCTAAGTAAGCGATGTGAAAACCGTGACTGGCCAATAGTGCTAGTAGCTGCTTTCAGATACACCGCATTCACTGCATTATAATCTATGTCACATTACACCTAATATATACGACATCCCTCTCTCTTTTAACCATGCAAAATCTGAGACTCTTCCAGAAAGGCCTGACTAGTTTCAGAATGTAACCTATATACACATATTAGGCTACAGTTTTTTCACCATTTTTAGCAAACTGTTCAAATATCAGCACTTTGCACGTTGTATTTAGCAGTAGTACAATCAAACGTGGTCTTCGCACAAAAGCTCCGGCACCTCCAGCAGAATAAGCGTCATATTAGTTTGCAAAAAATTTATAATTAGGTATATCATAAAAGCTATTCTCGATGAGCAATATAGCCATCATCTCCGACACGACTATTATGTCTGGGTGGAGACTGGAAACGTTTCTGTATTACACAGTAGAGAATCGAAGTTTTGCCGCAGTACTCCGTATGTTATTGACTGCAATATATATAATACAATTTTCAATATAATACAGCTGGTAACAGTATTAAGGCTGTTAATTGATGTGGGTTTGTCGCATGTAGAGTATCATTGAAATCCATTATAAGTTAAAGAGACTCGAAACAAAATAATAAAACGTTAAAACATAAAGTTAGTCTCGGATACCAGCACAAATGATCACACGATCGTACAACAACAACTGCAACTCATTATCAGCTTTTCTCACACATAAACTTAGTATTACGAACACGCATATTTATATCTCTTTTTTCCTTTACTACCATACTAAGCAGTAATAATGTTGGTTCTCTTGGAACCGTTTAGAAGCTGCGCTTTTATGAATCTCCGATATGAAAAATCGCATTTCGTGACCCCGTAACAGCGTCTAAGTGGACCCAAACTATCTATATCATGACCGATCTAAGATCATATCGTTAAGGATGGTTCGACGATGGCTTAGACACTTTTTTTTTTGGAAAA
>JARSSU010041812.1:0-25090 GCA_029619165.1 Eurosta solidaginis | reverse complement strand
GATACTATAATAGTTAAGTTAAAGAATAAACCCCGACATATCCACGGTATGTGGCGCATGTAATGTGTCGCCACATGATAGCAACTATCTTTTCAATATGGAACCAACACCTCTAACACCCCTATCCCTTTGGCTAACCCTTTTCAAACTGCAAGTTTTCTCTGGATCCCGTTAGAGGACATTGATGACTATTAGTGAGTGGTCGTAAACATTATATGGGGCGAGGCTCTACTACAACAGCAACGAGTCTGACATTGGTCGAGTTTGTTTGTCAAAAGGGCGTTAGTCGCAGGAGGGCGAGTACTAGTCCCACTCCTGGGCGAAAAAGATTTGAGAGTTTTGCAGGTGTAAATGAAATTTTTATTGTGAGCAAGGCTAGTGTAAATATTTCTGTTCATCCGGTACCCCTAAATTTAAACCTTATATTAATAGACATATATACATAAGTTGATATAATACTCAGTATGTATGTATAGTAATATACTTAAATAATTATAAATAAAATATATAACTTTATTTATAGCATATTATAATAATAATATTATCACTTATACACCTACACAAATATACCAGAAAGCAGCACAAAATTATTTTGGTAATTGCATTTTATGCGTAGGTTTTGCTTATATTTAATTTGAAAATTCATATACAGTAAATTAGAAATTGCTTGCAAGTTTGGTTTGTTAAAGATGTAGTCAATTAGTGTACGCAATTTTTAAACATCACAAATATAAAATATATTAATCTGGTTAAATTTGTATTTACTGAATATTAACTAATTCAATATATATTGATGAGTTGATGCGTTTCGAAGTTGCATATTGCATCGTGTCCTACTTTCACTTACCGTTCCATTGAAGTACGCACATAGATACATATACATACAAGGATATTCGCAACAATAAAATCATATTACTTTAATATGCATTCTAATGCTCACCTGCATTTGCGATTTGTCACATATATACATATATACATTAATGTATAAATAAAGGCGTCCGTTATATTGCAAACTGAAGTAGTTTTTAATTTAAACTCAAATGCCTGGCACATACGATTTTTAATGCAGCATTGTGTGCTATGGCACCACCAGCGCCCTCTGACGTGCAAAAGTAGCCATCTTTCAACTTTTGTTGCAAGCAAAGCACAGGAAGAAGAATTTGACATTTGTTTTGGCTATAAGTGTTTTCATACTTAAAAAGTGAAATAACAACAAAACGTTGCTTTGGTTGTTGTTGATGTAGCAGTGCTTCCTATGTCTCCAGAATATGACCTACACAGTGGGGCGACAATATTCCCCATAAAAGGGAGAAATGAAATGCTGAACTAACAATTTCTACTGAATACTCAGTGCTGAAGTGACTTAAACTATGAACATATTTCTTTCGTTTGTTTCATTAACCTTTGAATACGCTTGTAATTCTCAACTAGTTAGTGAACTATGCTAAAGACATAGCTACATTTTTTATCCCCTAGCAAAATAAGGTCGCTCAAAATGCAGCCAATAGCTTAGAGCCGGAGTGCTCGCCCCCAATAAATACATATAAGATACGAAAGCGGGGTTTCCATAGCAAAAGCCCAAGTGCTCGCCCCCCAATTAAATACTTCCAAAGCAGTAACAGGTGCTTGACATCCTCTGTTCTTCTACAGGAAGAAACAAATAAAATAAAGAAAAAAATAACATACAGAACACTAAAATAAAAAATAATAAATAAAAAAAAATAAATGTAAGGCGCGGTAACCTCCGAAGAGATCTAAGGCCGAGCTTCTCTTCCAATTTGCGTCGTGCTCCTCTTGATTTTCCCTACAAATTGGCCGGACGGGACCTACATGATTTTATGCCGACTCCGAACGGCATCTGCAAGGCAGATGAGTTTTCACTGAGAGCTTTTCATGGCAGAAATACACCCGGAGCGCTCGCCAAACACTGCCGAGGGGAGACCCCGCCTAGAAAAATTTTCTTCTAATTGAAAAACGTTATTTCTAAAATTTTTGATGTTGCTTTGCTCGGGGTTTGAACCCAGGGCATCCGGTGTGGTAGGCGGAGCACGCTACCATCACACCACGGTGGCCGCCGAAAAAATAATAGAATGATAAAAAACGACTCACCATTTAAAGCACCAAAGCTAAAATACCCAGAATTCAGGGCATCCCAAAAACAACTGGTTGAAGAGGACCCCCAGAAATATCCAAAAAAAAACATCAGAATATTATGTCAGGGATTGTGAAGCCTCCCGTATGAAAAAAATAGCAATAGAGGACTCTCAGAAGCATCCATAAAAAGGCATAGACTATTACGACAGAAATTGTCCTGCGAACGCCGATCTTAAAGGGAAATACCGTAAACTCACAGTTGAGTAAAGCAATTCTCGATCTGGATACTATAATAGTTAAGTTAAAGAATAAACCCCGACATATCCACGGTATGTGGCGCATGTAATGTGTCGCCACATGATAGCAACTATCTTTTCAATATGGAACCAACACCTCTAACACCCCTATCCCTTTGGCTAACCCTTTTCAAACTGCAAGTTTTCTCTGGATCCCGTTAGAGGACATTGATGACTATTAGTGAGTGGTCGTAAACATTATATGGGGCGAGGCTCTACTACAACAGCAACGAGTCTGACATTGGTCGAGTTTGTTTGTCAAAAGGGCGTTAGTCGCAGGAGGGCGAGTACTAGTCCCACTCCTGGGCGAAAAAGATTTGAGAGTTTTGCAGGTGTAAATGAAATTTTTATTGTGAGCAAGGCTAGTGTAAATATTTCTGTTCATCCGGTACCCCTAAATTTAAACCTTATATTAATAGACATATATACATAAGTTGATATAATACTCAGTATGTATGTATAGTAATATACTTAAATAATTATAAATAAAATATATAACTTTATTTATAGCATATTATAATAATAATATTATCACTTATACACCTACACAAATATACCAGAAAGCAGCACAAAATTATTTTGGTAATTGCATTTTATGCGTAGGTTTTGCTTATATTTAATTTGAAAATTCATATACAGTAAATTAGAAATTGCTTGCAAGTTTGGTTTGTTAAAGATGTAGTCAATTAGTGTACGCAATTTTTAAACATCACAAATATAAAATATATTAATCTGGTTAAATTTGTATTTACTGAATATTAACTAATTCAATATATATTGATGAGTTGATGCGTTTCGAAGTTGCATATTGCATCGTGTCCTACTTTCACTTACCGTTCCATTGAAGTACGCACATAGATACATATACATACAAGGATATTCGCAACAATAAAAATCATATTACTTTAATATGCATTCTAATGCTCACCTGCATTTGCGATTTGTCACATATATACATATATACATTAATGTATAAATAAAGGCGTCCGTTATATTGCAAACTGAAGTAGTTTTTAATTTAAGCCAGCGATATACATAAAAGCTTGTTATTGAAAAATTATATTGGCTTTGGAGTCAACGCTGTTGCCTCTTGTGGTGCGTTTTAGCAGATGTGGACAGAAAGCCGCTCTAAAATGAAATAAATACAATAAATTAAAATAAAATTAAATAGTTAAATAAAAAAAAATAAAAATAAAAAAACACTTAAATAAACTAAAATAAAAGAGAGTATATTAAAATAAAAAGGAAAAATTTATAAAAAAAAATTTGATTAATAAAATAAAAAGAAAACAATATAATATAAGATTACTTAAAATAAAAAAAATGAAATAAAATATAAAATGTATATAAAATTAAATTGTAAAAAGTAAGTAAGTATATGAAATGAAATTAAGAAAATTAAATAAAATAAAATAAAATAAATTAAAGTAAAATAAAATAAAAAAAAGTAAAATAAAACAAACTCAAATCAAATAAAATGAAATAAATTATAGTAAAAAAAGATATAGTAAAATAAAATAAAACACATGAAAGAAGATAATATAAAACGAAACAAGATAAAATATAAAGTGAATATAAAATAAAATTGAAAAAACAATTAAAAATAAAATGAAATACAATTTAAAAAATTAACAAAATAGAACATAAAATAAAAATAAAATTAAATAAAAAAGGAAATAAAATAAAAAACATGAAATCATATAAAATAGAAATATAAAAATAAAAATAAAATACCATTGAATAAAATAAAAAAAATTTTATCATTATTATTGTTATAATATATTTTTTCTTAATTGAAAAAATTTTAAATTAGAATAGAAGAAAGAAAAAATTTAGACAACTGCCAAAGCTCGTTTTATAGATCCATTTCGGGAACTGCTAAATTCCTTCATCGGCAACGTTTAGCCGCCGCTGCTATAACCATTCAGCCACCACAGCGGTTTTTTGTTTGTCTTCATTATTCCTACTTCAATTCTGGGGTTTGCCAATTGATATTCACAGCACTGCGACATCTGTTACAGAATAGCTGTGAAAATTGGACTTTGTTTATGGCGATGATGCCATAGTGTCATATTTTGTTGACACTTTTTCCCCGTGCTCTGGGATGTATTAACAATTTTGGTTGTTATATCGGCCTACTGCTTTGTACGATCGCGAGTTTGAATCGAGCTCAAGGCCTAACAATAATTATTTTATCATTATTATTGTTATAATATATTTTTTCTTAATTGAAAAAATTTTTTCTTTCTTCTATTCTAATTTAAAAATTATTTCAATTAAGAAAAAATATATTATACATTATTTTCTTTCTTCTATTCTAATTTAAAAATTTTTTCAATTAAGAAAAAATATATTATAACAATAATAATGATAAAATAATTATTGTTAGGCCTTGAGCTCGATTCATACTCGCGATCTTACAAATCAGTAGGCCGATATAACAACAAAAATTGTTAATACATCCCAGAGCACGGGGAAAAGTGTCAATAAAACATGACACTATGGCATCATCGCCATAAACAAAGTCCAATTTTCACAACTATTCTGTAACAGGTGTCGCAGTGCTGTGAATATCAATTGGCAAACCCCAGAATTGAAGTAGGAATAATGAAGACAAACAAAATACCGCTGTGGTGGCTGAATGGTTATAGCAGCGGCGCCTACACGTTGCCGATGAAGGAATTTAGCAGTTCCCGAAATGGATCTATACTATGAGCTTTGGCAGTTGTCTAAAAAAAATTTTTTTCTTTCTTCTATTCTAATTTAAAACATTTTTTCAATTAAGAAAAAATATATTATAACAATAATAATGATAAAATAATTATTGTTAGGCCTTGAGCTCGATTCAAACTCGCGATCTTACAAATCAGTAGGCCGATATAACAACAAAAATTGTTAATAAAAAAATTTAATAAAACGAAATAAAATGAAAAAAAGATATACACCCCTATTCTGCATTACAAGTCCGTTTAATTCTCCGCTCCGCTTGAAGTAAAAGTAGGTATCCTGAGTTCCGCTTGAATTGAAAGAAGAAGGGGAAGAATGAACGTCTTTTCGAAATCAGCTGTTTGTGAGAAATTGATGAAATTAGAACACAACAAAATAAGAAATATTTGTGAAAAATTTATAAATGAGTGAATATTTCGTTATCTAACATTTATTTATTATAAATAAATTATGGAAACATTAGCCGTTGCAGTTTTAATTGAAGAGGAGGACAATGCATCCCACAATGTAGACGTGAGAGCGGAAAGAAGAGAGATTGAGGGACATCAGTGATCCATTCAGGATGAGCGCTGAATTGTAAGTTGGTGCTGAAAGTGCTAAACCTTCATAAACGTTTAATATTTTTAGATTCAAAAAAAGCTTTAGTTTAATTAAAGACGCATTTAAGTATGTCTTGGTATATCCATATATTTGATGATATGATATATTTGATGCAGAAGTTCCGAGAGATACTTTGACAACCTTAACAGCAATTAACCGCGTAATGGCTGATTTGAGGTCACTATGCTATTTTCTGGATGTAATGGAGCGACGGATTTTTCCAGAGTTGAGGAGGAAAAACTGCAAGCGAAGCATGAGTTTTATACTAAGACTGCCTTTCCAGGCGTAGTAATGTGCGTAGATGGAACACATATTAAAAAATGAAGCCACATTAAGAAGATTTCCTTTACTATAACAGAAAAGGATTTTATAGCATCAATACTATGGTGCAAAGGATAACATTTTAATGATGTTGAAAACGATGCAACCTCTTTTCAAGACACCTGCACTTCTTCTTTAGACCTTTTTGAGAAACCTTGTGCAATGTCTCTTTTTGTTGACAGCATTTCCAAAAATTTTTCATATTGCTCTGGTGTTGTACTTGTTGCCCTGCAAAGCCACAAAAAAATAAAAAGTTCGTTTTAAAATAATCTTTATAAACATCAATGTATATTTTACTTACATATTTTTAAAAAATTGCGCTTTAAAGCCCGCGAAATTAAAAATCAAACAATCTCCGTCAACTAGTTTGCAACTAAGAAAAACGGAACTCCGCTCGAAGTGTAGGATACGTCAAACCGAGACTTTCGAAGTTGGTCTGAATGAACACGGAACGCAGAATAGCAAAGTTACTAAACTGAGAAAATTTCAGTTCAGTTCGAAGTGCAGAATAGGGCTGATAGTAAAATTGAATCAAAACCAAATAATATATGAAGTGAATGAATATATAATTTAAAAAAATCAAAATAAAATGAAAAACAAATAAAACAAAGTTAATAAAATAAAAACAAATAACATAAAATAAAATAAAATAAAATAATATGGAAAGGTATATAATAAAACAAAATAAAATACAATAAAAATAAATTAAAACAACAAAATAAAATATAATAAAATGAAACAAAACAAATTAAATTAAATTAATCAAAACAAAATAAAATACAATAAAATAAAAAAAATTTATTAATATAAAATATGAAGTAAAGTAAAAATAAAATAAAATATGATTTAATATAATAAAAAAAATTTAAAAAATTAATTAAAATAAAATAAAATAAAGTAAAATAAAAAAATGTAACTAAATAAAATAACATAAAATAAAATCAATACAAAAGGAAACAAAATAAATTAAATTAAATTAAATCGATTTTCAATCCGCAAGTAAGCGATTTGTTATCATAGAGTTACCCATTTATGAACGAAAAATATAGGTATACTATCAAAATGTTATGGTTTTGTTATCGGATTGATACCAATTTCTTATAGGAAGGTTATCGATATGGTATCAAAAGGATATCAATTTGTTTTCGCAAGCTTATATATTTGATATCGGAGTCTTTAGTATTATATTATCAGCGTGTTATCGCCTTTTTTTAATAAAAAATTTAAAAATTTGCTATCGAACGTTATCGATGTTTTATCGGAGTGTTTCCAATTTTTTATACCAGACACACACCTGTATGTTTACACACCGAACTCACGAGTACTTTGTACTCACGCTTTTTTTTAATAAAATTTACAATTTTATTTATTTATATTTTAAAATATATATTAACCATTTTAATTTTATACCTTTACTAAAATTTAAAGTACTTTAAGAAAATTAACCATAATATAACGGACACCTGAATAAATATGTATATGTATGTATCCACATTAAAACTTACAGTCCGCTGTATATGTATCCGTGCATCATAAAAGTTACATCGTATGAGTATTGCTTGCCATCGCCCCAAAATGAAAATACAAATATACCTGTTATACTTATAACGCTAATGTAACTGTGTTTGTGTTCCACGTAAAAAAAGATTTTTTTGTGTTAACAAAATTGCATAAGCAGAAAAGAAAAAACAATAAAAAAATGTATGATATCGTAACATAACACAAAAGTTTGGTTAATATTTGAATATTATTAATGAACAAATTTTTCATTTAATTTCTTCTTTTTTGCAACAACAACAAAACTGTCTGTGAAAATCTGTCATAACGCGCAAATAATAAATAAATAAAAATAATAAATTGAATATATACATATAAATTATATACACAATGTGCATGTGTGAACGATATGATCACCCACCATATATATCTACAATAACACATATATATATATATATATATTATATATGTATTATAAAAAATGATCAACCTATCAATATACCAAACTCATAAATATCGCTGATACGCTGCATCATCCACACTAAACTCCAAAACCAACTGCAACTGCAACCGTTGTAAACGTTCTGTATTTTTATACTGTTTTGTGGCAACTTGGTATATAATATTAAACTCAACAATCTACAAACACCAAAACAAAAACAAAAAACGTACGCAAATATGTATGCCATCATATTGAATATTATATAAACTTACTTACATACACACATGCATACATGAAAATATATATTTACTCAATACATATATAAACGAATATGTTTTAATATAATGTGAATGCTATGTGAATGCTGTTATGTAACATTCATTGCAACAAAATAAAACAAACAAACTAAATGTACACACAAAAACGAAAAATTTGCAATATGAATAATTAAAAAAAAACAATACCATCAACAAAAACACAAACATTTGAGTAAATATTTTTGAAAACTTGTACAATATATATTGTACTAAAATTTGCACCAATAAATTGAACTTGCAATCTCAACTTATCAACTTACTACATCTGCAACAACCATAACAACTTGCGAAACTGGTATATATATTCATATATATCTTTAACGAAAAACACTAATTTGGAATATTAAAAAAATATATATATGCAAACTTAATCGATGAACACTCCGTCAAATATCTGGCAAATACAAATTACTTTCTATATATATTCTACAGGATGTAAGTAAAATAAAAACAAAGTTACTTTAACTCAACAAAATAGTTACAAAAATTTTCAAACTAACTTCCCATACCCAATACCTGCTATAGACGTCCTGTATTGTGTTTTCGTCAGCTGTCAATTAGCTAAGATAATAGTTTTATGATGAATATTGTTTTGTTGAAAATAACTTAACATTTTGTTCAAAAATCCCTTCCCTAATTTACCTCGAAATTTCTACACATCCTGGTAAATTTAATATAGAGGTAGCTTATATAAAGTTCTGAATATTTTTGTCTTATGCCAGATAATTCGCGCTTAAGTTATGCATACGCCGAAATATGTGAAGGTAGTAAAATCAACCAATCAGGTTTGCTGCTCTTGAATTAACACTTATTCCATAAAATTGATCGCATTGTGGTTATTTCAACCTAGTTTTTTGTCAAGAATAAAAATTTGTTTAGTTATTTCAACTGAAGATAAACTTTTAACCGCAAGTTAACAATATTCTGTAAATTTTACAGATTCTCAATCAATCTAAATGATTTTTCTGTTAAAAGAACTGATTTCATTGGTCATTTCAACAGCGAACAACAGTCAATATAATGCAAATGCATAAGCTAGTTTTAAAGAGAAACTTACGTTCACGGTGCTCACTAATTTGTTCTTATGACAACCGTGCTATAGACATCTCTCCAGTATCAACAGCCTTCGCGGCTATTGTAATGTTGATGAAAATCTGTTAAATTGATATTTTCTAACGGTATTCTTAGCGTGACAGTAATAACTGTTAAGTCAACAGAGCTATGGCTATCGTATGAACAGATTTTTTTTGTTGATCAGTTAAAACGGTCAATAATTTCAACAATTTGTACGCAGCTTATTCAAAAGCTATTTGCAATGTCTAAACATTTACAGAAATATCTTTTAAATTGATCAGTACTTCGGTTGATTTTGTCAGGTTTTTTCTTTCAGTGTAAAGCTGAACATCGGTCGTGTATGAAAACTCCGACAATTTTCACACCCATACAATGATCAGTCATTACGTTAACTTAAGTAAGAAGTGGAAAACGGGTATTTTTAGTATTTGCTTAATTTTTAGAAATAAACATAAGATTAGTAAATTTGAGATACTCAACCTGAATCACACAAAAATCCTACAAATGCACCTTAAAACTAGATGACTTCACATCTTTATAGTACAGACAACATTCTATGTAGTTACCTAAAATTTATCCAGCATAAAAATTATTATCACTCAGGTTAGGTTTCGTTGAACTGACCGGCCAACAAAGACCTCACATAGCACATCCAGGTGTTCATAGTGTTATCAGAGGTTGTTTGATAACCAAACTGAAAAAAGCTACAATTACCAACCAGGACTTACGATATAAAGTAACTCTATCCTGATTTGTTTTATCCATCTAAAACAAAACGAGAAAACGAACATCTAGCAGTTTGGTAAATTTTGACATTACGCCTTACACTTGTGTAATTAAACAAAACCAATGCAAAATGAAAAAGAGAGAATTATCTGTTGCACACCACACTCTGAGCGTATGTATGGAACAACTTTTTTGTTGTACCTGCCTTGGCACTTCCTTTTATTTTCACGGGAGAATAATCACAAAGTTTTTTATTTGAGAATGGCCGTGCCAATTCCACCAAGGCGAGTTCCACCATGCATGCATATACCACGGTTGCAGCCTACTACGTTCTGTGGTATCGGAGATTACCAATTTCCGAAATTTAAGACTTTGATTTATAATATGTATAGATTTGTAAATGTTTTTACAAATTGCGAGAATGATATGCTGAGCAAAGCTAGGTGAAAACTGCAAAAGTCCTTGTGTCGATACTTTTTTCCGTGAGTGTATATATTTGCGTTTATGGTAATTAATTAAAACTAATTTGATACACATTGAAGCACATATCTAAACCTACAAATTTCTCTAGACTATTTTAACATTCAACTTTCTCTTCATTGTTAATGCCAAAGCACTTAAGAGTTTATTATTCCGTTTAGTTCTGATACAGAACCACTAAAGTCTAAGAGGAAACCAAGCTGATGTTCGCTGCATGTTAGAATAACAACTGCTTTTAAACCTTCATGACACCTGGTATTCAATATTTATGCCTCAAGCGCGTTTAACTGTATCCTGA
Organism: Eurosta solidaginis; assembly: GCA_029619165.1. Taxonomy (NCBI): domain Eukaryota; kingdom Metazoa; phylum Arthropoda; class Insecta; order Diptera; family Tephritidae; genus Eurosta; species Eurosta solidaginis. The sequence continues at coordinate 14,218 of JARSSU010041812.1, read as the reverse complement.
ATTATGCCGTGCTGTGACCAATAAAGAAATCTGTTTACAGCACTGCATAACTATAATTTTCTTAAAACTATAAGATGGAGCGATCTTTAATGTCAATTTTACATTTTACTTTCTCTGTCATTATAGTTTAAGTAAGGTTGTCGTATTTATTTGACGCGCAGTGTATATTCCACAAAAAACCTATATGTATAGTATAGACCCTTTTTTCTTAACTTACTTAGTTTATTTCCATTTTATGTATCTATATCTAATGTTAGTTAGAATCCATAGTAACGCTTATCTGCATTGATTCTAAGCTTATTTTCCCTAAATGTTTCCGTATTTCAAATATTACTAACTAACCTACTTGGTATGCTGTTACGTAACAATAAATTTATAATACATATATATGTATATTTAAATAATTTAAATGATGTATATTACCGCTAGAAAAGTAACTTCGCTGCATCACCACTCTGCGTAGCATGCAAAATGTGTACTAAATATTTGCAGATTTGATCAGTCAATGTTGCATGCAAGTAGTAGTGACGCAAGCGAAGCCATTGTCACAGTTACTTTTACATTCTACCACACATGCGCACACATACTTTGGTACTGGAACAAGACCACAAAAACCTCAACAAATTGAGGAAATCTGCTGACTCTTCGCTTTTGCCACTTTCGAAAAATTAAAACGAGGTCAAAATTGCGCCCAACGTTGGGTACGTATGTTGTTGATTATGTAGTGCAGTTCAATGAACCTCCTGATATCTGTTGCGTAGCAACTTACCAACTTCCTGAATTTTTGACAGTATATAACTGCCCGAAGTTTTCAAACCCAGCGTGAGCTGCAGCTAGGCATTCGTACAGTTGGTGCATCACTGTTTCATTGCTGTCCGCCTCGTCAAAGCTCCTTTAGATGATATTAAAAGGGATCGCCATTCCCTCAGCATGCAGGTCAAGCAGCCAGTGCCCCGTGATTGTAGCAGTGATCCTAAGAATTTCTTTTCTCCACCTATTTAACAGGTTTTCTGTTCTCCTGCTATTGTAAATAAGGCTTCTTTGCTTGGTTATCTTGCCGTTGTTCGGGTGGTACCAGCTGTGGATCGCTATCTCCTGAAAACGACTATGTATCAAAAACAATAGATGTGAGTGGATGATGCACCTCGAATGGCTTCGCAGTGTCTCTGCCTTTCCATTTTCCTTGCCTTCCCTTTGCCCGCAATTTTCCGTGACCACAACATGTATTAGCGCTATGTTTACGTAGTTAACTGCATCACGAGGTGACCTCTTGCAGCTGCTGACGGTCTTTAACAAAGTTATGGGGGAGTTAAGCGCTATTAATATCTGTAAAAAATTCATACCTCAAGCTCTCAGACCCTCTTTATGCCCAGATCTCAACTTGCAAGTTACGATTCGAGTCGGGAAAACAGACTTAAAACCATACCTTAAATTGCTCAGAGAAAGCACCAGCTACTACGCCGCAGCCCACTCTAGACCCATCGTTGAAAAGCGGCGTTTCGTTCTTCCTGTGCAGTCCCCTCTTGAAGGGGATCATACGACACCTGTCAATGTTTAGCGATAGCATGTGATAGTCTGATGACGGAACAATACCAGTATACCTTCCAAGGATAGCACTGTGACCATACTGCCTCGAGTTCTAACAGTCAGACTCAGAAAGCCTTGCAGCCGAACAAGTTGTTTTTCAGATCCATATGTAGTTGGTTTAAGAGTACTTTTATTACTTCAGTTTAACACGATCTTAGTGCACATCTTACCCTTCTTTAGGCAGCATCATCCTTTTAATATAATATAGTTCGTGGTCGGCGACAAATATTAGTATGGGTTCGATGACGGCCGAATATAGCCATATACAGAGGCTTATATACTCCGCCCAAATTGTTTCAAGCATTGTGTTCTGAATGCGCTCAACGTCAACGGTTTCGCTAGTGTGTAACAAAAGAGTTTCAAAAGATAACTTTGATCGATTTCGTATTTGTGGCCTACTTTCACTAGCACATTACCTCAATTTAAGAATCGTGAGATGTATTCGCTTGTGTGGTATGCGTAAAATATTTTGGTCGAAAGCATAATGCATATCACTACTTACGTACCTATAACTTGTGATTGCATTTGCGTGACAAAAAACCATTTTATTGTTCCTGACTAATGGACATGTTTATCGGTATATGACAATATTTACTATAACGACTACAGAGAAATTTATATTGATTTTTGTTCGTAGTGGTACAAGTATATGAATTTTCATTTTTTAAACACAAATTTTTACAATTAATACATGTACAAACAACATTCGATTCGTGAATGTGTGTATCAAACAAAAAATTAAATGTATGATGAAACATACTACGTAGCGAGCATGACCGTCGTTCGTTTGTGTGCATTGATTTATTATTTCGTAGCTAACGTGTAGGAAAAATAACCAGTTTTGAACTGGTGAGCTTCTAGTGAATTTAGAACGATTACTAGTACAAATTTTACGTATCAATGTCCTAGGCGGTAGAAATAGTTCCCGCTGCATTACCTTCTCTATAGTTTCGAACTAGAGATAGTATACTTACTATCGAACTAGTTCTTATTTGGTCCTTTAGGTGCAGTTGTGAGCTAGAAATTTCTATTACTAGTTACTCACTTACCTCCAGGGTAGCTGCTCGCGAATGTACACTTAAGAACGGCTTTCATCCTCGTTCCGTAGTTTAGTTATTACATGTCTTATTTTTAATTTCCATCCTTTGTCAATTATCTCCTTACATTTCTGTAATTTTTCAATGCTTTTTCTTTAACACCCTCTAAATTTTTTTATCACTGTAACTCTATTGGCTACGCATCGTTCCTGAAATTTTTCTAATAGCACTAAAACAAGCATTTTCTTATTTATTTAAATAATGTTCCCCCTTTTTACTTCACAAAAAATTTCATTTAACTTTACATTTGTAAAAAAAAACATTATTAGTATATTGTTTTTAAAAATTTTCTACTAACAAGCCATCTCCATTTTTACTTTTGCCAATTTTTACATTGTACGTAATTATGCTTATTTGGTCTGTAAATTTGTAAATTTAATATAACAATTTTTCTCCATATTTCTCACGTAAATTAAAATTTAAATTACTTATTATCATTGCATTTACTTAACCAACCATTGATTACATTAAAACTTTTGTATAGCAAAAATTTTATTTTTTTTAAGTTACTAATTATTAATTATAATTAAAGTGTGCGACAAAATGAGAAGAAAAACAAGAACTAACGCAGTACGAAAACTAGGGAAATGAAAACGCTGTACAACATTTGACTAGCATTTTGCTCTTTACTATTTTAGAGCAGGGTACTCTTTCGAACTGGCAACCTTTTTAGAGATCCAAACTCAAGCAATCTCAGCTTCCCAAGGTCTGCTCTACACATTCACTAATAAAAAGCTCGAGAATCTTTCCTATTGCATCCAATATACAAAGTGGCCTGTATAAGAACCAGAGAACCGGTCTTTGGCCTTTTTATGAGCGGGAGAAGATGCCTTTCTGGATACATGCGTTAGTGAGATTCGGTAAAAACTGATGTTCTTGACCTAAATCTGGCACTCCATTGAGAATCGGGGACTTATTATCGGCAACTCTATGTGTGGCCTTCAGTACCCATTGCTCTGTTATTAGTGGGATTTCTATACCTTCGAGTTCCTAGCTTTGCTAAGACCAGAAGTTGTGTCTCGGAAAAAGACGATTTCGACGATTCTTCTAATTAGTATCGGACATGTAGGTTGCCCCGATTTCTGCCCTAGCGAAGCATAGGTGGATCTGTCTTATAAGCCAAAAAGTTGATCAATCAGTCCGCCCATATGACCAAATAAACGAGAGCTTCAGCTTCAGCTGAGGAAATAATGCTCGCAATCGACAGTATTCAATATGTAACCTGTACAAAGATAGTGAGAAATTGTGAGTGCTTAAATATTGAAGAAGCCGTATGCACTTCTTATTTTCATACTTCATTATTATGTCTTTGTACTTCATGCATTTTGTCGCAATTTAAAATTAATTTAAAAAAAATAGGGGAGTTCAGAACTTTGTGCGAATGTTCTAGCATCATTGCATTCGAAAACTGGTGTAGTATATTTACACCATACACCAATAAAATATTGGACTATGCATTTGCTACGTCATTGCAAATAAGCAACACCAAAAACTGTAGTACATTTTCCAACATAGAATAGCAAAACTGAAACTATCAATTCCAAAAAAATTTTCCAAAAATATTTAATATTAGAAAAGTTTTTCCTAATCTGTAGCTTATATTTGCTATTGCAATGTTTCCATTACCAAATGCACAAGGCTCTGAGTTGTCTTATTGTAAAAATAGCATAACACCTTATGTTTTATTATATTTTTTAATTACTGTGTAAAAACTGTACTTACAGTTACTAAACTGCATACATATTAAAATTATCTACTTAACTAACCAACTGAAACTAGGAAAAAAACACAACTGACCAAAACAACAACTAATCTACAACACTGCTTGACATTGTATAAAAAATCAATGCACTAGTGCAAGAACAATTAAAAAGATATCTACGCTAATTTAATTTTTTTATTTATTTCTCTCATTTCTTTAAACAAAAAAATGTTTTACAGTCAAGCTCCATCAACGTTGGTTTTCTACGTTTATTTCGTGCGGCGCGTCTCATAAAATTGCTACGTCAAGGTTATACAATACGAATTCTATTGTGGACTTTTGTACAATCCTTCAAAGCACTTCCATATGTCTGTTTGTTAATAGCCATGCTATTTTTTATTTATGCTATTATTGGCATGCAGGTAAGTGTCTAATTATAAATATTTAAATATATTATCACTATATGCATAAATTTGTAACACAAAAAAAAATAATAATAATAATTAAAAAAAAACACAATATTGTTTATAAATTCTATACAACTGATTTGATATTGAAGTTTCATTATTTTTTTTATTAACATATATATAAAGTAAATTTACTAAATGTTTAAAACATTTCACATTTTGATCATCCTCATTCATTTTTTTTTATTAACATTTCAAATTTTTTAAGGTTTTTTTTTATTTTTAATAAATAAAAATATTATATGGGTGGTTCGTTCGTTAGCTTATTTTATTTTAAAATATTTCTATAGTGTGGTGGATTAGGATATTGTTGGTTTTTCGTTTGATCATATACATACGTTATAGATCATGGATGCTATAACGCTTAGGAAAGTGAACTAGCATAGCATATTTCTAGCTACGTATACACCTTTATATATATAAAGGCTTTATTGATTACGAAGAACGCACTTTGTGTTCAAATAGTTATCTAAACTAAATACTGGTGATTCCGTACAAACATGATTTGAAATGAAACCATCTAAGTCAAGTTTAAAGTTAAAATAAATGTTAATTTCTTCAAACCGAAACTGCGTTGCACAACGAAAAAGTTACCGCAATGTCATGCAAGGGTCATCAGCATTAATTGCTCCGATTAGAAAGTAAGCATATCATGAGATCAAATTTTTCTTCACCCATAAACATGGAAAAAATATTTTTCAACCTCCGAGGAATTTAGAGATGATATTCAACATCTTTCGCTATTTATCTCCAACTTATGTCATTTTTTTAGTTCTCAAGTTGATATACAAAATCTTTCGCGAATTAACTATTCAACCTATGAGGAATTTATAGTTCTCAAATTGATATCGAACAACATTCTCTAATTATTCTTCGAGCTGAGAGAATTATTTACTTCTTAAGTTGACATCCAACATAGTTCGCTAATTATTCTCCAACCTATGAGAATATAATAGTTCTCAAGTTGATATTGAAAAACTATTTTCTAATTATTCTTCCAGCTGGGTGATTTTTACAGTTCCCAAAATGATATCCAAAATTGTTCGCTGATTATTCTCCAAGCTACGAGAATTTTATAGTTCTCAAATTGATATCCAACATCATTCGCTAATTATTCTCCAGCCGTAGAGAAATTGAAAGTTCTCAAATTGACATCGAACACCATTCGCTAATTATTCTACAACCTAAAAAAATTTGAAAGTCTCCAGTTAATATCGAACATCCTTCTCTAGTTATCATTCAAAATATGGGAACTTTTTAGCCCGCAGGTTGATATCCAATATAATTTGCTAATTATTCTCTAAGCTATAAGGATTTGGAGTTCTCAAATCGTTCTCCAACTATCTAGTCTGTACCCTTAGAGAAATTTTGAGAAATTGATAACTTCCAAGTTTATATCCAACAGCATTCGCTAATAGTTTTCAAGTTGATACCCACATTAATTTTTTTCCAGCTTTAGAGAAATTGATAGTTCTCAAATTGATATCCAGCATCATTCGCTGATTATTCTCCAATCCAAGAGAATGTCATAGTTCTTAAGCTAATATCGAACATCGTTCTCCAATTATTCTTCAAGCTAGGGGAAGTTGATATCCAATATAATTCGCTAATTATTCTCAAATCTATGAGTAAAGTTGATATCTAACACCGGTCGCTAATTATTCTCCAAGATACGAGAAAATATATAGTCCTCAAGTTGAAAATTCAGTTCAAATTTATATCTGTCAACCACTATGCGTTTTTAGGGCCAAGAATAGCACGCTCTTCATGCGCATAGATTGTACCTGTACCTGATTATATTTTACTCAAGCATCATATAAAGAAAATCGCACGATATGGACCCACATTCTTGAAAAAACCGGAGAGTTTCTTCACTTTACAAGCAGTGAAATTGGTGTTGATCTATACCACTAAGTAAACGATATTCTGACATTTATTTATTTACTTACTTAAAACTTTCCAATCATAATAAAGCCTTTATATAGTTAGTTTCAATTCTTACTAGCCTTAATATATCCCATAGGGAATCATTCCTGTAGCCATCATTACTTTCAAAAAACGCTATTCGAAGAAGTTCATCATCATTTAAATATGAATTCGGCCACAATTAGTACAGCAACAATATAAATACATATTTCGAAAATTAAAATCATGCAAAATGTTGATGGAAAGTCGAAGGCGTTCATACGTACATACATATGTATTTACATACTAGAAGTTTACGCCGCAGATGAATATCGGGATTGCTGCCAATTTTGTAATTTGCGGTGTTATGAATGTCATTGGGATGGCTGCGACTTTTGCCGCGTTTCAATGTTTTGAACTTACTTGATTTTGTTAAACGGGGATTGGAAAAAAACGCTACATCATAACGAATAAGGTGACGCCTATTTCGAATAAACCTTGTAAATCTCTTTAAAGCATTTTCTTCCGGGATCAAGATAGGTTTGTTGGCAAACAGAATTGACGTTTTATTACAGTACATACTTTGTATACTTGCTTGTACCATAGTCATGATTTTGTTTTGTGCAACTTCTTTATGAACAAGTTCTGCGTTGTGATATTGTTAAAAGCAGAATGGCGATAACCTCTTTCTGGTAGAGTTGAAGATTTGTGAATATCTATTCTAGGGAATTCAAATGATTGGCGTAGCGAGGTTTTCTTGCGCCGGGGGAAATATTATTTGGTGCACCTCCCCCCCACCCCTTCCTATATTACCCAAACAATATAATTTTATATATTAAAAAATGTATAAACCAATGAAGTCGTAAAATGGCACTGATTTAATGTTCATACGGCCATATTGTTCACGACGTGGACCTTGCACATAACACTACAACTGGACAGCCACTTCGATGGCATAACGTTATCATTGTGATTGTGAGTCATTCGAAATTACCTACAATGTACAAAGATGCATCAAAATCCTCAAATCGCCGCAACGGAGAGAGTTGCAGGGCTGCCAAATTTCCCACTTAGAACTGCCACGGAATATCTTCTTAAGACGTCTGACCACTGAGGCATACCAAAAGACAATTGATTGATGGAGTTGCGCCTCCAAGGTAGATAAGAAGACATCTGCATAAGCGCTACGACGAGATCTGGTATACCATGATCCAGAGAAACACGAAGGCAGAGCCTGTGATTTCCTTCAAACACAGGCTCCCGCCTTTGCAGACATCACCGAAGAAGAATGCACACTTCCCAAAGATATGCGCGTTACTCTGCACAACTTCTATCTCTAGCTGTGTATAGCACAAATCATGTATTCGTCTGTAATCTGGCAAAAAAATCTATAATTGCAACTTTTGTTTGCTAAAACCATATTGAAACTGCTCGATTCCTTAGACCTCCGTTACAGGGTTTTATTTAGAGTTTCTTGAGTGTTCTATTAACCCAGGCGAGGGATTTGTACAACAAAAAATAAGAACCATACATGGACGGACGGGAAAAAGACTACGCCGCCTAGTTCTGTAGATGATAAACAGGAAAATGTATATATGCGCTGCTCTCTGTATGTCATCAAAATAAAATCGGAATGTCCCACTTAACGCCAAAGTGGGAGAAAAAGGTGTCGGAAAAATTCTACTTCCACAAATTAATATTCCCCAGTTGGACTAGGTGAATCGTCCATCTGCGAAGACCTGCAACATCTCTAATGATGGAAGTAAGCTAAATGCTGGTATGTGCAAATTATGACCATGCATGGTTAATTCGTACAAATAAAAAAAAATTTAACAAACTATAAAACCGAACTAAAAAAATTCATACCAAATTTTCGATTATTTATTATTATTTTTTATCGGGCATTTGTAAATGTCAAATATGGTAAAATTTTTTGTTTGTATCCTTTGGTTTGGCATTTCCACAAAGCTTTTGAGAGAGATTTAAAATTTTTTTTTAAATCATAAAATCATTATGGCCGCCGAGAAGAAAGAATGGTTTTACCTTCTTATATTTTTATCATAGGCTGAAAATATCATCTATGAGTAGACTCAAATACATATTTAATAATAATATGATTATAGTACAGTAGTAATAAAATAACTTAGTAATACTGAGATAGTCAAGTTTGGAAAAACATCTTCTCCATATTTCGATAAAAAGTTCTGTTCCACCGAAATCTGTATTATAAAATGCACCCAAGTCCTTACAATTTCGTCGTATTATCCCTGTTTAACAAATTTCCAACTTCTAAGAGAAATCAAAATATAAAATGAAGGTAATTTAGTGGTGTAAGCCTTGTACGTATTTTTTGTTAGAGACGATCGAGAACACTTTTCATGACGCGAGAAACTTCACATTTCAAAGACTCTATACTATTCTCCTGGCATTTTGCGGCGCCATCTTACACGTTTTACTATGTCGATATCCAATTTATCACAAAGATACTTCGCTTTTTCTATTGCTTCTTCACAGACAGTCTCGAATTTCGGATTCACTTTGACAGTTTTTGTTAAAGCATTTTTTAATAATTCCCATCGCAATGTTGAACATGAGAAAAAAGGTATATGCTTTCAATTATTCCACAACCTGTCGCAATTGTTCTTTATATATGCATGAATTTTTTAGTATGGAACATTTTTTCCAGAATCAGTTATAATAAAAATGCAAATTATCCAGGAAGTTCTGATTTGCGGACTATTTCGCGCCCCCCTGTGAGTAGCGCCCGGTGCATGATGCCCCCCTTGACGCACCTCACTACGCTTCTGGGAAGGTCTGGCTGTTCGGAAAGCTCATGATGATAAGTTTCCATTCATAAGCAGCGGTGGGCAACGATAGTTACCAAATTGAAAATGTGCTAGTAAATTTCATAAGACAGTGCAAAAAAACGAACAAATTACACAAATAATAAGTCAGTTCGTCAACCAAAACAAAATATAAAATATCCATAAAACTAATAAATAAACCAAATGAAATATTTGTAGGTCATCGATACGGCGAAAAACCAAAAAGAATTGGTTAATATGGTATGGTTATGGCTAGGGCGTTATGGTATAGCACCATTGACCAATTACATTGTGTCTGTGGCGCACTCAGCCGAACAAGCTCAGCAAATAAGTATAATAAAAATAGTACATCGAAAATACAGCACTGCGATTTGACATTGCTTTTATTCTTTTTCTTCGCACTTTCTCGTTATTCTTCTATTCGTTTTCGTCAGACCGAGAAGTGCGCATTGAGACATCGAATTCATAAAATTTACATTTTCCCCATTGTTATCGCAAAATAAATATAGTTTAATTTAGCATAAAACGTGTTAATTATTTGGTGCGAGTCTACATATTGGTGACCCCGACAATCAAAATGCCTACTGATTAATCAAAGGAGAGCACCGAACAGACGACATCCCAAAACTCGCCACTCTCCTCGGCAACGGCACCCCTGTAGCTAATGGAAACGAAATATCATGTGTTACTGTGAAAATTCCACCATTCTGGCATGCAAAGCCCGAGTTGTGGTTAGCACAGGTGGAATCACAATTTGCTGCAGCGGGAATCAGCAGCGATAGATCAAAATATCATACCGTGGTAGCCGCTATCGAGAGTAATGTACTCGCACAAATAAGCGATTTAATCTTGCGCCCACCGGCTAATGATATGTACCAAACATTAAAAACGCGCATTCTTGAGCAGTTTGCCGATTCGGAACAAAAACGAATCAAAAAATTATTACAAGATATTGAGCTTGGCGACATGAAACCGTCACATTTGCTACGTGAAATGCGCCATTTGGCAGGATCTGAAATGAATGACAGCATGTTGAGATCAATTTGGCTGAACAGGTTACCACAGAATGTGCGCTCTATCATTTCAATTAGCAGCGAGCCACTCGACAAAGTCGCTCTGTTAGCCGACAAAATAATTGAGGTTAGCGACGGCCCATTTGCGGGACATGCAGTCGCAGAACATAACAATGATGGCCGCTCGGACATGACCCGCAAAATGGCGGCATTAACAAAAGAAGTTGCTGAATTGAAGGCTCAGATAAAGCAACGTGGCAGGCAAACATGACGGTCGGTCTCGCGTAAGCGCTCGAGTACCCCTCACAAAGGCGAAACGATTTGCTGGTACCATAAAACATTCGGTGAAAAAGCAACCAAATGCCGAGCACCTTGTTCGCAGTCGTTAAACTGAAAACCCTGGCACAAACGGCGGTATGCATCGAAAAACCGTCGCCTTTTAATTGTCGACCGAGAGAGTAAACTGCAATTTTTGGTAGACACCGGGGCAGAAGTTAGCGTAATACCTCCAACATCTTTGCAACGTAAAAATCCGCACGATAAAACGTTTCTATACGCAGCCAACAATACGGCAATAAAACTTTTGGTGAACGTATTGTATGTTTAAATCTAGGTTTACGGAGGAATTTTCAATGGAATTTTATTGTAGCTGACATTTCTCAGCCCATATTAGGAGCTGATATTATAGCACATTTTAAGCTTCTCGTCGATTTGCATCAGCGTAAACTTATCGACAGCACAACGAACGTGTCGCAACTTTGCTCCGTCAAAATATTAAACGGGTACACAGGCCGGTTATCATTCATCAAAAGCGATATGCCTTTTCAGGACATATTGGCAGAATTAAAGACCTTGCGCATGCAAGTAGAACGCCTATGAACATAAAACACGACGTCACGCATCATATTGTAACTAAAGGACCCTCAGTGTTTTCCAAACCTCGACGTTTAGCACCAGATAAACTTAAGGCTGCTAAAGCTGAAATCCAGTCGCTCATGGACGCTGGTATTTGTCGCCCATCAAGAAGCCCCTGGGCAAGTCCGCTCCATATGGTGCGAAAGAAGAATGGCGAGTGGAGGCCGTGTGGAGACTTTAGGCGGTTGAACAGTATAACGGAGCCTGATCGTTACCCAGTTCCGCATCTGCACGATTTCACGCACAACTTGCACGTTTGCACTATTTTTTCGACCATAGACTTACGCCGTGCATACCATCAACTGCCAGTGGAGCCAGCAGACATTCCCAAAACGGCGATCACGACACCTTTTGGGTTATTCGAATTTGTTTTCATGTGCTTTGAGCTTCGCAACGCAAGTCAAACGTTTCAACGGTTTATGGACCACATACTAAGAGACTTGTATTTTGCATGGGCTTACTTAGACGACATCTTAGTTGCATCTAAGGACGAAGAGCAGCATCGGCAACACCTTTGTACCGTCCTTAAAAGATTGCGTGAGTATAATGTTATAATAAACCCATCTAAATGCATTTGGGGGCAAGCCAGAAATATTATTTTTGGGTTACGTTGTCAGCAAACACGGGGTTACGCCACCAGCTGAGAGAGTGAAGGCTATCAATGAGTTTGAGTTGCCAAAACGAATCTGCGATCTTAGGCAATTTTTGGGTATGCTCAACTACTTTCGACGTTTTTTGCCAAATGCAGCAGTAAGCCAAGGCGTACTTTCAGGGCTAATAAAAGGCAACAGAAAAAATTACACTACGAAAATTATATGGAATAAAACCACATTTAGTGCTTTTGAGCAGTGCAAAAAAGAGCTTTCGGAAGCAACTTCGTTAGTTTTTCCGAAGCCAGGTGCACCTCTATCACTTACAGTAGACGCCTCTAGCCACGCTATCGGCGCCGTTTTACAACAAAAAAATGGCAACGAATGGCAGCCACTCGGGTTCTATTCTGAACGCCTTACAGCGACGCAGCAACGCTACAGTACATATGACCGTGAATTATTAGGCGCGTACAAAGCAGTCAGATATTTTCGAACATGCTTAAAGGTCAAAGTTTTTGTTTATTCACGGATCATAAGCCGCTCCAGTTCGTATTCCAGCAAAAGCTGGAAAAAGCATCGCCAAGACAAATACGATATCTCGCTTTTTAAGCCAATTTACTACAGATATTCGGCATCTACCAGGAAAAGACAACGTCGTCGCCGATGCCTTATCACGCATTGAAGCAGTACATGTCAATAGTCACATAGATTACCATAAATTGGCAGAAAGTCAACGTAACGATAAAGAGCTACAGAAGCTACTTCACCATAATACGTCAGGCTTAGTTCTTAAGCCATTTTCATCATTTGATGTAAAGACCGAAATTTATTGCGACGTTAGCACAGGTAAGATTCGACCATTTCTAACACAGCCATTTCGCAAAATAGGTTTTTTGTCGATGCACAACATATGTCATAGTGGAGCGGCAAAAACCATCAAACTCGTCGCGGAAAAGTTCATATGGCCTAACCTCAGAAAAGACTGCCGCCAGTGGACCAAAGCGTGCATCGCATGCCAAAAAGAAAAAGTATTTCGACATAATAAAGCTCATTATCTACGTACGTACTTGCAAATAAGCGTTTCGAACATGTGAACATCGACATAGTCGGACCTTTACCACCTTGCAGAGGATTCCGTTATTGCCTTACGTGCATCGATCGTTATACGAGATGGGTAGAAGCGTATCCTATTGAAAATATTTCGGGTGAATCTATAGCCCATACATTTTATTCGAATTGGATCAGCAGATTTGGTGTTCCCTCCGAGTCACTACGGATCAAGGGCGGCAATTCGAATCTTCCTTATTCCGTGAACTCAACAATATTTTGGGAATACAACATCTAAGAACCACGGCGTACCATCCGATAGCAAACGGCATAATAGAACGTTGGCACAGAAGGCTAAAGGCAAGCATCAAATCTCACCAGACGGAAAAATGGGTCGATGTTTTGCCCATAATCCTACTAGGTTATCGATCGGCACACAAAGAAGATTTAAAATCTACACCAGCGGAAATGGTCTATGGAGACTCTCTTCGTCTACCAGGAGAATGTTTGCAACCATCTCAGGGAAGCAATGAGATGACTTCCGAACATGAGTTTACAAACCACCTTCGTTGCAAAATGCTAAGGCCTTCGCAAACGACAAATCATACGCGATCATCTCCATTCATCGAGACTGATTTGACTACTACGTCAGCTGTTTTTTATAAGAACAGATTCTGTTCGTCGACCACTTCAACCACCATATGAAGGCCCTTTTCCGGTAATAAAACGATACGAAAAGTATTTTAAAGTCAATGTTCATGGCAAACATGTGAACGTCAGCATCGATCGACTGAAAGCAGCATATGTTATCAATGAAAATGAGACACCGCCGTCACTACCGGCACCCGAAGAGTATCGGACACGATCCGGACGTAGAGTTAAATTTCGCTTTCCGTTAAGGGGGGAGTGATGTGGCGCACTCAGCCGAACAAGCTCAGCAAATAAGTATAATAAAAATAGTACATCGAAAATACAGCACTGCGATATGACTTTGCTTTTATTCTTTTTCTTCGCATTTTCTCGTTATTCTTCTATTCGTTTTTCGTCAGACCGAGAAGTGCGCGTTGAGA
>JARSSU010041811.1:0-34631 GCA_029619165.1 Eurosta solidaginis | reverse complement strand
CAATGCTGCTCACTGCATCTAAAACCGACAAACGAAAATCCACACAATAAAAATATTTCGATTAAATCAATAAAAAACATTAGACTGACCAGCTTTAATATACAATAAAAAAACATCACTCTGCACGTTTACAACAAATCGCTTTGGCCTATAGCTTGTACAAATACTTGTATTGCTTGCGAATATTTTTCTTACCATAAAAGTGCTCCATCATACCGCAACATAATTTTTTATGTGCACACAGAGATAACCACAAAACAACAACACCATAAAAAGAACATAAAAGCATATTTAAAGCCTTCTGGTTTTTAGAGCATATTCGTGACAGTGATTTTGCGGTCAAATATTTAAGTATAAATAAATAAATTTGTGTAATATTTGCTGTTGTTTGGCCGTCACCCAGCTAACTAAATTGAAGGACAAAGACTCAATTGGGACCCAAAAATAAATCATTTTCAGCATCAATTGAGCTGTTTTAGGAATACTTAAAATCACTTGTGAAATTTGGATTAAAAAAAAATAGCTTCAGCAAGACGCAGTTAACAGTTCCATATTTAAATTTTTTAAGAATAATTGAGGAAAAATGTCTCTTAAGCATGCAAGCTCAAGGGAAAACAAAACAAAAAATAATAAATACAGCAGATATGGCGCATACTCTTTATCACTCGATTCAATTGAGCTTATTTTTCCTATCCATTCTGAAGACAGAAGCCCCAGGGTAACAAAGACTTCGAATTCAAACAAGCTCGCTGAATCGGTGAGATATAGGTTAAATAGAGATCTTTCGGCTAGGAGACTAGTCTCAAAGCCATTACTCTGAAACTGTTAGTTCGCTGGGTATGTTTGATCCAAGTTGACTTACTTCCTGCTAATAAGAACAGCAGTCTATCTAGCCAATCAGAGTACTATAGCAGCATTCTAGTATCCAGGCCCTTCTATGTACTCAGAAAGACATACAATAGCAAAACCATAAGTAAGTGGGAAACAAAGCATTTCAGAAAGCACTGGATTGAATGCCAAAATCAAAGACTTCGCAAAGTGTTAATACTCAAACTTTCACTTGGTACTATGCGGGACACTGTAGTCTACGATATCACCAAAGTAAGTTAAATCTTTCGTATACACAAATCTGTTGGTATTGTGAGCTGGAAATTACATCGATCCCGGAAATTCAGAGACTTTCCCATCTAGCTGCCGTGGCTCTTAATCTCCTTTTAATATGGACGCCTGAAGAGGTACTTAAATACATTAAAAGCTTGCTCATAGAGTAATAGGCTGAAAAATCAAGCACAAAAGATCTTAGAAAAGGTTGTATTGCATTGAATCCTAATATTAATAGTACTGCTTGCTTTCTACTCTAAGATGAAAGGGCATCTTCATAGGAGCTCTCAGGGGTGGTGTGTTTCAAGGTAACGTTCCGTTGATCTAGGGTTTTGGATTTGTTTCTATTAAGCTATTTTAGCTCCGGCAATGATTTCTATCGTCCTAGCTAGTTCTAATTTCAACCTCGTTCCGGTTTCGACTGTCAACTTGGGTCTTTTCGATTAAGAGAAATTCGAATATTGCGTCATATTCTAATCTCTCTAACAGAAATCTCGTATGTTTTTACAAGGTTGCCACCTAATTGAAATTAAGTGTTCAGCGCACTCACCAAGTGAACAATATTTATTAAAATAAGTTAAATTTTAAATGATGGCACGCTTATGGCCAAATTAACGTTAACAAGAAACGCAACTCACACTGATCGTTAAAATTGGCACATACACAAACAATACTAAAGAAATTAGAAATTAAGTTAATGTTAAACAGACATAAGCTTTGGTTATTTTGGAATATGTAACATTTGGGACACCTTTTTCCAGTAGTTAAGAAATTTTGTTTTTTTCAAGCATTTTGTAATTTTTTACGTTACTTATGCTGATTTGCTTTATACAATTTTTTTATACCAGATGTACTGTAACAGGGTATGTAACTTTGATTGGATAATGGTTGGTTGTACAGGTATAAGGAATCGAGATAGATACAGACTTCCATATATCAAAATCATCAGTATCGAAAAAAAATTTGATTGAGCATGTCCGTTCGACCGTATGTCTCGCTAACACGATAACTGAGTAATAATGAGATATCTTCACCCAAATATTGGTATACGAGCTTATCTGGACCCAGATATATGGTATTAAAAATGAGCAAAATCGGATTATAACTACGAACACTTTTTATATATATACATTTTAGAAAACACAAAAAACCTGATTAAGTATTTAGTAAATCATACACCTAGAACGTTGAAATTTGACGTGTGGGCTTGATACTGAGACTCTTGATAAAAATTGAAAAAAATTCTAAATGGGCTGGCACCGCCCACTTGTGATAAAATCAATTTCAAAAATATTATTAATCATAAATCAAAAATCTTTAAACATATCGTAACAAACTTCGGCAGAGAGGTTGCCTTTGCTATAACACTATGCGACGAAATCAACTTTTGTTCTGGGTATTGGACCAAACCCACTTTTTTGTAGGGATTGAGGCTTAAGTAGACAAAGTAATATTCCGTTTTTCGAAGTTAGCCTCCAAAAAATAGATATCGGCTATCCAAGTTCGAAATTCTACATTTCGAATTAAATTTTTTAAGATTGGGGGTTTTTGTTAACGCGTTCAGCAAATTAAAAAAGTAAAAATGTGGTCGTGGTCCGCCTTTTTCTTTTATTTGTATGGCTGAATTACTTTTTTTGAAAAATTACAGTACGAGCAATTCCAGTGGAGAGTATGTGCAGACATGAATGTAGTAGCCAATATCATGGGACTATTTGACTTTTCACCTCGTATAACAGCTGTTATACTAAATTTCTCAAAAAATAAATTCAGCCCTTCACATAAGGGAAAAGAGCGGACCACGACCACATATTTACTTTTTTAATTTGATGAACGCGTTAACAAAAAAAATAAAATTTCCAATGTAGAATTTCGAACTTCGAAAGCCGATATCTATTTTTTGGATGCTAACTTCGAAAAACGGAGATAGTACTTTGTCTACTTAACCCTCAATCTCTACAAAAAGTGGTTTGGGCCAATACCCAGCCGGCTGTTGCACAGTGTAAGGAAAGCTTTGAAGAAATCGGTTAAGGATCACGCCCACTTTTATATAAAGATTTTTAAAAAGGTCGTGGACGAATAAAATAAGCTATATATTTGCAAAAAAAAGCTTTATATCAATGGTATTGATTTGCCAAGTGGATTATAACCATAAATACGAAAAACTTCAAATTTAAAAAAATGGGCGTGGCACCGCCCCTTTTATGACTAAGCAATTTTCTGCTTACCCTTGTGTGATGGTAGCGTTCTCCGCCTACCACACCGAATGCCCTGGGTTCGAACCCCGGGCAAAGCAACATCAAAATTTTAGAAATAAGGTTTTTAATTAGAAGAAAATTTTTCTAAGCGGGGTCGCCCCTCGGCAGTGTTTGGCAAACGCTCCGGTGTATTTCGCCATGAAAAGCTCTCAGTGAAAACTCTCTGCCTTGCAGATGCCGTTCGGAGTCGGCATAAAACATGTAGGTCCCGTCCGGCCAATTTGTAGGGAAAATCAAGAGGAGCACGACGAAAATTGGAAGAGAAGCTCGGCCTTAGATCTCTTCGAGAGGTTATCGCGCCTTACTTTATATTTAATTTTCTATGTTTCGGGAGCCATAGCTCGAAGAGAAATTAGTCAGAATAGAACCATATGTATATGTATTATTGCATAGCCTTGTAGCACTATTAAGCACACAAAACAAACAACAACAGCATTTCAAGTGTATAGCTGGGTATGTAATGTTCGGTTTCACCCGAACGTGGACTTCCTTACTTTTTTTTATTGATACTAGAGAAAATTACAAAGTTTATAAACGGCGATGTTTACTTACATGTTTCTAAAGTTCAGTTCTCATCAGCTACTTCTCGGGCATATACCCTTATCCACTCAGCGATATGAATGCCCCGCTTTGCAACTAGTCCCTAAGTATTCCTTTTTTGTTGCTGTTCCTTTATACAACATCAGGTACATACTAATTCTATGTTTTTATTCCTAATTGTGTGGAATATTTATAGGCACGCTCTCAAGAGCTTAGTAACATTGGACTTATAGCAGTGCTTTATAAGTAGTGATTCCGCTGTTCGTTGTTATATCAATATTATTATTTGTATTTAATTAGAACTTGCATTCAGTTGCAACTGAAATGTTTCTCTGTTCTATACATCACAACCGATTCAGCTACAGGTTATACACTATAGCCAACAGAGGTGCGAGTCTCTGCTATTAACCACAACCCGTTTTATAGCGAGTTATTTAACCAACGCCGCGAGTCTTCAATAATTTCCGCTAGATGGGTCTCCTGAACATTATCTAAGTGATGATAACCGTCTTTTTACCCGCAAATGTAGATATATATACATTTAAAAAAACACGGCTATATGCAACTCTGTTCTTGCTGCTATTCTTCATTCCACTCCATTCGACTGTCTTCCACTCAATTCGCGACATAACCTCAATTTAAGCTGCTAAACTGTATTGTAAACAATTCTTATGATTCACACAATATTTATATGCATTTCAGTACACGCGAACTCAAATTTGCATACAAGTTTGGCATTATCAAGGGTTGAATTCAACTATTGTTAATTAGACAATAACAACATATCCTTTCGCATTCAAATAAATCTATTGTTAGGTAAATAATTGCAATGGAGCTTACGCGAGTTTTGAAATTCTATTCACATATATATAAGAGTATACACTCACAATGCTATTACTAAGTAAATTTCATCTACTCTTTATTGACAAACAAATGTTAAATGCATAACAATGCAAACAAAATTGTGTTACTTGTTTGCTGTTACTTTACTGTTGTTATCGGCGCGTTAAACGAAAACGCTAAATGATTCTCAACTTGCAAAAATGAAAAAATATCCCATTTACTTATTCACTTAGTACTTTAATTTAATTTCCTGTCTCGTGTTCAACCACAAGCGACCTTTGGTGACCTAGTTATGTCTCGGGTGCATTTTAGCGGCGCCATGCACTGATCCCATTTCTTTGGTTCAGCTGGGCACGCCTATTATAACTAGGTTGCGCATATGTTGCATGTTACAAAAAAGACGGTAAAGAAAAAGGCGAATGTGTGCCAAAACCATGTATAAAAGCTCAATTAAGTTGAATGAAAAGAGGAAGGAAGGATGAAGGAAGTGATTATAACTACACTTGTTTGGACACCTAGTTGAAGCTTATGTGAATAATGTTTGTAGTTGTGTGTTAAAAGACCACTCCCATTTCTGTTGAACGGCATATGCATGTTCTTTATGATCTTTGAAACGCATTGTCGAATTAGAATTTTTTCTTTGATCATAATTCAATGCAACATTTTCACAACTACGACAGGCATCGAAGTACAGTCAGCGTAGACATCGGTGCAAAGTAGTTGCAGAGACGTTGTAGACATAAGGATAGAGACGGCAGAGACATCATGCTGAGGAAGGTCAGAAATCGGTGCAGAGTCGGCGCAAATATCGGTGTAGAGTCGGTGAAGACATCGATGCAGAGTCAGATCAAACTTCAGTTCAGTGTCGGCAAAGAGTCGGTACAAAGTTAGTGGAGATATCGGAGAAGAGTCGGCGGAGACATGGGTGTACCATGGGCAGCAGCGCAGACATCGGTGCAGACTAGACACAGAGCCGGCAGATACATGGCGCCGCACATCGGGTCAGAGTCGATGCAGCTACA
The DNA here is from genome assembly GCA_029619165.1 of Eurosta solidaginis. NCBI lineage: Eukaryota > Metazoa > Arthropoda > Insecta > Diptera > Tephritidae > Eurosta > Eurosta solidaginis. The sequence continues at coordinate 28,870 of JARSSU010041811.1, read as the reverse complement.
ACTGCTACAATATACTATTTTCTGTAAACCTTGGATTTGTACGGCTGCGACTAATGTTTTGTCTACGAATCACTGCGAATATATGTAATTGAATCTTTACGCTAATTGATATTACAAATTTACGCCAATATGACAAAACACCATTGAGCTAATATGATTTTACAATACGTTTTCATAATGGTGCGAATTTGCGTACGATTTTACGCTGATGCGCTTTCACGCTTACATGCTTATACGGCGTTACGCTATCACGTTGGTACACTTTACCAATACGATTTCAAGTTGGTGCGAATGGCACAAGTAAGATTTAGCTTTTATATGCTTACACGTTCTTGCAATGTTACGTTAGCACGCTTTACTAACACCACCATTTCACGCTAATTTGCTTTTATTCTAAATAGCTTGTATGCCACCACGCTGATCCGTTTTCTATCTTAAACGCTGTTACGCTTGCACTCATGTGTATGCTATTACACTTGCGTTCATACATACTAACACCATCACGCTTGTATGCTTATTATGTTCCATTTTACCAGAGGGTTCCTGCACAAAATATGGGAGCCGCGTCACGTAAAGTGACAGTTTCTCACTACAGTTTTAATAACTACTTCCAAAATGATGCTGATTGGTAGCCATATCTTTACCAACTATACAGCTATATGTATTAAAAACAATTAGTAAGGTGCCAACTATTTTAGAACCAAAGTGTCAGTTGAAAGCACTGCAAGGGAACATAATAAGAAGTAGCACCACCTCTCAATGCAATATTTCAGTGCTTGTTCCGAACTAGTGCGATTCACTTCAGGGCTATTACAGCCATAGATTGGTATTTCCTCCAATATGAGATTTTGGGGAAAAAGCTTCGTTAAAGCACGCAATTTCATTGTGGTTCACTCGAAGTTGGTCTGAGAGTTACTGACCAAGCCTACCATAGTGACGAACCTTTTAAAGATTAAAATCATTTTGCTTCTGGGCTATAAACGTAGATGGCTGCTGGGAGTTTGGGATGCCGCTGCTCACTTGCGGTGTGCTCCTAAGCCTACCTCCTGTAAGATGGACTGGATCTTCCCGGTCATAACTTGATGTTATTGATTTCGTCAGGGTTTTTTGTCAATGCTGATAGGGTTTTGACTGATCAGTCTGAAATGGAGATCCATGCATTATTTCATTATATGCTGATAAAACCTTTACTATTGCAGCTGCATGTGGGGAAATGAAGTCGCATCATTGAGTCACTTCATGCTTGAATTTCCAGTTTTATTTCGGTTTTGGTTCATTTGTGTCTCCGGAGGATTTTTCTTCGGTCGATATCGGTTTAATTCGAGACTATGTCGTTGCTATTAAATTTTGTTCAAAGTTGTCGTCGTTAACTTATGTTATGATATCACACCGTCAAGTCGATATCACATCATCTCGTCGATATCACATGAAAAAGTCTTAGAAAAACGAGTAAATATTCAGGGATTAATAAATTGGTATGAACTCAGCAGATGCCTTGAATGACAAGCGAAACAGGGGAGTTCATTTAAAAGGTAAAGTGATTATAGGAAATCAAATATTGCTTACAAAAGCAATCCATTTAAAACTTTGCAATCCAGCTTCTTCCTTTTTATTGAACTTAATAATTTGGGTGAATCCAAAAAACAAGAAATTTATTCTTGAAATATGTAAAGTTGTTTTGACAATTCACCATTTCAAATTACAGCTTTATTACTCAAAAAAATAAAACCAAGCAAAAAAATCGGATGAGCAATTCGACCACAATAAAAGAAAAATGTAACTGCTGAAATACAGAAATATCAGTAAAAACTATCTCAAATGAAATAGCGCTCCAAAAAACAGATAAAAAAGTAACCTTATGATATGTTGATAGTGCACAACTATAAATACAAGTAAGTTTAACTGTTTGTGCAACCAAAAGTAGATGAGCATTCAGCATCATCACCAGCATTTTTAACAGCAGCTGAAATGAACAACACTCAAACCCGACTACAGTGGGTGTAAGAAATTCAATACTAGCATAGCTCATACTCAAAGTGAGAACAACATGGGTGGTGACAGAAACTGATGCCAAGACATGTGCACTTCTGACATACAAAAGCAGCAGATATTTTTATGAAAAATATGTACAAAAAAACAACAACTGCAAAGAATGAAGCGCAATGCGAAATATTCAAAAGTTTAAAAAAAGAAATAACAAAATATGTATGAAAAACAACATCAAGTAAACTAAAGAAGAATTTTAATGAAAAATTCCAAGCGCCACAACCGGAAATAATGAAGAAAACAAAAGTAAATAAATGCAATTAAAGTGTTATTAGGGGGACTCATGTAACCGTATAAATGCCTTATAAAGTGTGGAAACGTATAAATTTATCTGTGCGTAAACGAGCTGTCAAATTTTGTATGAAAAATCATTTACACAATTTGTATAAATTTACGCGCACATTTCATTGTGTAAACGCGGTAAACTCAAGGAATGCAACCTTGCAGACATTACAGCCGGCATTTTCATCAGAAATCTCCAACATCAGCAAGTAAAGGCGTTTTAGTTTTGATTTTTCACTTAATCTTGGTATTTTTTAATTTGTATAACAATCAAAAAAATTTTTTTGGCAATAATACAGCTGAAAAACAATCAAGTTTATCAAGAGTATTACTAGGTGCGTTCATATAACCGCGTGTGTAAATGGATATAATTTTACACCTTATAAGTTTATATGCTATCATGAGTCCCCCTATTGAAATCACTCAGTACTCATTTGTTGCGCAAATGATAGATATCTACATTCGAAAAGGAAAAATGTCTAAATGAGCAAAGAGTATGTTAATACAAATAATATTGAAAATCGAAACCGAATATGAATGTATTTAAGGAAAAATTTGAAACAGTTCCGGCTTCATACGAAAATTAGATCTTAACAAACACGTATCATTTCTGGAGTATTATTTTTATACTCAGCGTGCTTTGCATACAGAGTATATTAACTTTGATGCGATAACGGTTGGTTGTACAGGTATAAAGGAATCGAGATAGATATAGACTTCCATATATCAAAATCATCAGTATCGAAAAACAAATTTGATTTAGCCATGTCCGTCCGTCTGCCGTCAACACGATAACTTGAGTAAATATTGAGATATCTTCATCAAATTTGGTACACGAGCTTATCTGGACCCAGAATAGATAGGTATTGAAAATGAGCAAAATCGGATGATAACCACGCCCACTTTTTATATATATAACATTTTGGAAAACACAAAAAACCTGATTATTTAGTAAATAATACACCTAGAATGATGAAATTTGAAGTGTGGACTGATATTGAGACTCTTGATAAAAATTAAAAAAAAATTTTAAATGGGCGTGTCCACTGCCTACTTATGATAAAATCAATTTTATAAATATTATTAATCATAAATAAAAATTCGTTAAACATGTCGTAACAAAATTCGGTAGAGAGTGCCCTTACTATTAGGAATGCTTTGAAGAAAAATTAACGAAATCGCTTAAGGACCACGCCCACTTTTATATAAGAATTTTTAAAAGGTCGTGGACGAATAAAATAAGCTATATCTTTGGAAAAAAAGCTTTATATCATATTTCATTCCCAAGCGGATTTATGACAATAATAGAAAAACTTCAAATTTTAAAAAATAGGCATGGCACCGCCCCTTTTATGACTAAGCAATTTTCTATGTTTCGGGCGCAATAACTGGAAGAACAATTTACATATCATATAGCTGAAAATATTTCTAGTATAAAATGGACTGGATCGGTTAAATACACTGCAACTTAGATACAAAACAAGTTTAAAAGGGTCGTAGACAACGTAACAGCTCTATAATATATATGCCGCACCAGTATGGCACGGATCCAAAAAGGTCCACCAAAAGATATACTGGCAGCCTACCGCATTACTGCTATACGAATAGGATGTGCTTATCGGACGGTGTCCGACGACGCGATCCACCACGCCTTTCCTGCTTGGTCGATCATGTGCACTTCTCGCCTTCGCTTAATCTCGCCCAGTCTAATTGGGACGTCTACGGGTCAAGCTTCAAGGGATGCGCCCTTTTTAGCTAGTTCATCCGCTTTTTCATTCCCATCTATTCCCATATGACCTGGGACCCAATAGAGATGTATGCTTCTCCCTGTCCCGATTCTCACCAAAGACTGCTTACACTCTAACACGCATTTAGACGCTGTGCTATGCGAGATTATTGCCTTAATTGCTGCTTGACTGTCAATATAAAAGTTCACACGGTTGCAGCTTAAGTTATTCTCTTCCAGGGTTTCTACTGCTTTGGTTACGGCTTCTATTTCCGCTTGGAAAACGCTACAGTAATCCGGTAGCCTGCGGCGGCCACCGTGGTGTGATGGCAGCGTGCTCCGCCTATCACACCGTATGCCCTGGGTTCAACTCCCGGGCAAAGCAACATCAAAATTTTAGAAATAAGATTTTTCAATTAGAAGAAAATTTTCTGAGCGGGGTCGCCCCTCGGCAGTGTCTGTCAAGCGCTCCGATTGTATTTATGCCATGAAAAGCTCTCAGTGAAAACTCATCTGCCTTGCAGATGCCGTTCGGAGTCGGCATAAAACATGTAGGTCCCGTCCGGCCAATTTGTAGGGAAAAATCAAGAGGAGCACGACGCAAATTGGAAGAGAAGCTCGGCCTTAGATCTCTTCGGAGGTTATCGCGCCTTACATTTTTTTTAATCCTGTAGCCTGTAGGGTCTGCTTATTTCCGGATCAGCACAGTATACCAGTAGCTAAGTCGACCAGTAACTTCTTAGAAAAAGTATTACTGTTAAAAAAATATTTCGGCATTTTAGACGGCTTTGAAAACAAATTAAAGATTCGCCTAGTCGTCTCTATACGCAGTGTGTTTTGTTTCCAATTAGGTTTCTCTTAAGGTTCGACTTGGTAATAACCTATTTAATATAGTTTGGTTTGGCTAAGTTCTATCTTAAACGTTCGAACCAAGGGACCCAATGGGTCATTCCTTTATAATAACTCCTTCCTTTTTTCCTAACTAAAAATAGCTTTCAAATGACCATAAGGGTTTGAAATCTAGACATATGAAAGAATATATTCTTAAAAAATTCGTGTTATTCTAATGAGGCGTTCCAGAATTATAGGGCTGGACTTTTATTTGTCCTTAAAAGAAAAAGGCCGTATATAACTTTTTCGTCCAGAAAATGCTATGAGTATCCCAAGGATCCCTAAAACTTTCACCTAGGACAAATTTTTGTCCCGGACTTTTTCAACTCGAGAAAGATGGTTAGTATTGATAGTCAGGGACCCAGGTTATAACAAATATCCTAAGGTGTGTCTGATCTCCGATTTTATAGGTAGCTTAAAACTAAATGTCCTAAGGTCAGATAACTCATATCTCATTTCAAAATTTTTATACAAAAATGTTTAATGACAAAACCATATATGTAATACTCCTATATTGCTAATAGAAAATGCTCGCAATGTGTCTTGAATTCCAAATCAAAACCAGACAGCCTATAAAATGTTTGTGATTGTAGCTGCATAAGTGTGACAAGAAAAAATTTTAATTTAGGTACATTCGATTATTGAATACAAAAACAAAAACGTTTAAATAGCAATATATCGGCACTCTGATGTGTGGGAATGTACCTAGACTTTTGTAGCAATATAGGAGTATTACATATATGAACAAAACTATGTGTTGCGCTCAGCAACCTCCTAAATACTTGGTTGAGAAACCAGCGTTACACATACATTCATTTGTCCCTAGAAACAAGTACAATTAAACTCGAGAACGAAAAAAGGTGTGTGATTGTGAAGAAAATTATATCGGTTATTTAATATGTATTAATTTAAAAGAATTAAAATTGTTTCCAAAAACCAATCAGCCCGTTGAGCGTTTTAAAATTTTCGAGGCTTTTGAAAAAATTCATTCAGGATTTCGTCATCAGTCAAATCAATCCAGTTATGGATAGTCAAAGAAGCTAGACCATTGAGATGCTATTGTTACATCGTATTTCTCAAATAATACTTGATTTTTCTCAAGGTTAAAAACTAACGTTCAGGAGTTGCTGCAGTAACTCGCAATAACGTATTTATATTTTTGAATACGTTCACATTTATTACCTGAAAAAAAGCGAAAACTACAGGGTCCTGGAGATTTTTTTTAATTTTTGCTTCTACATTTTGACCTCAGAGATGAAATCAGTTTCGGAACAATCCAGTTTTTCTTCACAAAAGTTGTAGAATTCTGTGCATTTCTCTCCATCGCGCTCTTGCTTGAGAAAAACCTGGCCAAAGATTTGAAAAATGTTTTTGTGTTCTTCGAAGCGACTTTGAAGGTGACAATTTATGTGTCAAGAAACTGCATATAAGATATGATTCTAGAGTAATCCTCAATTCTTTGAGTTCCAATACTGCATCAGTTTTCCGACATTTGTATAAACGCGGCTTTTCGATTTAAATGTCGTACACCTTTCAAGAACTTTTTCAGAGATAAAATGAAAACTCGAGTCAGCGTTTTGCGTTTTTCCTTTGAGTTCTTTCAAAACATCATCTGCTAATTTGTAGCTTCTCTCATTGCCAATACCAAGAAAGTTTTATTTGAATAAGAAGCAAAAAATGCCACGCTTGGCGTTATTTAAAAAATGAAAGTTTTGAGGATTTTGATTAAAAATGTCCTCGAAATTTGCAAAAAAAATTACTAAACTGGAGTGAGCTTCATACGTTGTACAAGATGTGTGATATGATGAGATATACGTTCAATGAAAGGAAAGAGGTTTAAATTTGAAAGAAAGACGTGGAGGTAAAGGAAGGAAGAAATGAAAGTTAGATAGATGAAAAACATACAACATACTATAAGGTAGAGAGAGCACAAGAAGCACTAAGAGACAGCTTAAGGAAAGCGGGAGCGATAATAACCTTTTATTATAACTCTGGAAAGAATTTGGACCGATCTTCTCCTACAATTTGCGTAGTGCTCCTTTTAACTTTTCCTACCAATTGGTGGAACGGGACATGGTTTATGACGACTCCGAACAGCATCTGCATGGCCAATAAGTTTTCGCCTAGAAGATTTTCATGACAGAAAAACATCGGGAGTGTTTGCAAACCGTTTCTGAGGGTCGACCCCGTTCGGAAAACCCTTTTTCCGTAAAACCGGTAACTTCGTGTAAACATATATATTGTGACGAATATGAGTGACACTAAGTGATACTCACATCCCTAGTCTGATTATATGTAAATGAAGTCACAACAACAATAAAGAAGACAGTCACTTGTATCTACATAAACGAATAAATCATTATGTATACACATATGTACGTACACGCAGCAGAGAAGAGATGCACAAACACATGCAGATATCTGAGATGCTCCCAAAAGTATGCAATTGCAATTGTGGAAGTATCGCTCACAAATACAAGCATATGAGAGGCTATATACGTGCATCTGTAGTTATAATTATATGGCGGTGACTAAGTAAATTCTGGAAGCGCCTAGAAGAGGCCACGAGGAAATCACAGAGTATAAAAGCACCAGCGGTAGAGGCGATATGGGCAGTTTCGATTAAGACGCTATCTAGCGAGCAATAGCAGTATTATTTTAAAAATCACTTTCATTTGAGCTATCAATCAGTTTGGTTATTAAGCAAGCTATTCGTTGCAAATTATAAGTGTTATTGTGAAGTACTTTAATAAAGGACATTTTTCCATTATTCAATATTGGAGTTATTTATTCAACAGTTTAGCGATACGAACGTTGGCAGAAGATTGCAAATAAGGGAACTTGCAGTAAATTCGTAAACAACAATTTTTATGTCATTATTAATTAAGAAAAAAATTAAAAATTATGTTGAAATTTGTAGGTAAAGTAAAGTTTACGGTACTTCTTTGAATTATCTCTAAATATAGAATTAAAGTTTTTTCTTAAGAAGGTAAGCATTTTAAACAGCATATTCTGGCAACGCTAATGTCAATATCATTATGTTATAAATATGCAATGTATTGAGTGTCAGTGAACTTTCGCGGCTGGAGCTTTTTTTGGTATGGATTTCACATCTCAAGGAAACGAATGAAACTCACAACACAAGTAGGAATAACAACAAAGCACTCTAAAGTTATAAAACCAGCAACAAAAACATCACAACAAACGCCAATGGGTTGCATCAACTATGCTAAAATGGTGCAGCCAAAGTAACGCAAACAATAATAATAGCGCCAGTGCAGGGCAACAAACACAGAACAGAAAAACAACGAATCCACACAAAAATATGAAATCAACAAAAATAACAAAAACAGAAAAAGCTTAATATGAAGTTAAAAAACGAAAAGTGAAGTAAAAGTTGTGAGTTCCCAGAGCTCTTCTAAACAGACATGACACACCCGCGCAGCTGCATTTTGGTGCGCCTTTGGGGGAAGTGAATTTTTGTTGATGTAAATGTTGGAACAGAGCGCGCTTTATCTTGCACAAAAAAGTGCAAAAAAAATATTATAAAAATATTTGTGAAATATAAACCACCCGTCGGGACTTAAGTGCGCTGCATAGATAATGACCAAAAGCAAAAGCATGGCTCACGTAGTGAATGTTTCGAAAAATAATATGAGATTTGGGACTGCGTTTCATAACACCGGAGTTGATAACTGATGTTGGAAGATATAACGTAACTTTCAAAATGAAGTTGACACTTTACCATAAAAATTTGTCCTTCGAAACACAGAAACTTTTCCTTAACCCTTTTGTGCCGGAATTTTATATCCATTGTCCTAATGTCTTTCCATTTTGTTTCCAAATATAAGAATAATAGTTGAAAAAATACATACATATGTTCTGAATACTTTAAAAATCAGGAAGTCCTTTCATTATCCTGCACATATCTTCCTAATTACATTTTTAGTAATAACAACTAAATATGCAATTGGAAATTTTATTTTTTATTAAATAAAGTTTAACATAATAGAGCGAATATAGTTTTGTGGGAATAATGGAAACAAATTTCATAATTTAAAAAATTAATGAAGGTGGGTCATGCCTCAGTAGAAATGAAAAGTTAAAACCTGCAAAGGATTCTTCTCGGGAAAAAATCAGAAAAATTTTCCTTGATTTGCTTGTCTGAATCCAATTCCGAAAGATATACAAATTTCCAAAAAATTTCCAATTAAAAAAAATTTAAAGGCTAAGTTACCAATTCTAAAATAATATAAAATATTTCAAAAAGTTTGCAATTATAAAAAAACTTGAAAAAACAGCAGTTTTTAAAAAAAGTTGCCATTCCTTATAAATATAAGATATAAAAAAAATCACAATTTAACTGTATAAATACCATAATATTGACGTTATTAAAAAAACAACAACAGCTCTTAAAAAGTTTAAATTCTAATAAATTAAAAATTGTAAAATCACAAGAGTCACCGGTTTCAAAAATTATCCGTTTTCAAACAAGTTTTCAATCCCAAATATATATATAAAAATATTTCAAAAAAGTTTCAATTTTAAAAAAGCTAAAAATATCAAAAACAAAAGAAATTAAAAAAAATCTGTGCTAAGATATGTAAGAGATTTTAAAACTATTTAAAATATTGTAAAAAGTTCCCTTTGGAATTTAAATATAAAATATATATAATATATAAATAAAAGATTCTTATAGTATAAAATATTTAAAAACAGCTATCGACTAAAAAAAATTAAACATTTTGAAAGATTCTAAAAAACAGGAAGTTTTAAGAAAAGTTACATATTTTAAGACAGATTCAAGATTTCAAATAAGTTTCAATTTTAAAAAATTTTAAACTTTTATATGTATCTCAAGAAGTCGAGTTATAAGTTATGAATCTTTCCAAAAAACTGCAGTTACAAAAGCTTTAAAAATCTAAAAACAAATTAAAAAATGCTGAAAATATTTGAAGTTGTCAAAAACGTTTCCAATTTTAAATAAGATAAAAATATTTTTAAAAAGTTTTAATTCCAAAAAATAAAAAAAAAGATTCAAAAAAAGTTTCTTTAAGAATTGAAATAGTATAAAGATTCTGATAATATAAGTAATAAAAAAAGTTTTCAGATAAAAAAAACATATTTTGAAAAATTCTAAAAACAGAAGTTTTAAGAAAAGTTACATATCTTCGCCCGCTAGCCAGAAGCATGAATGTGCAATTTTTCCGATTTTGTGTTATAGGCCTCTTTGGATTACCCTTCAGAGTCTCTAGGTTCTACTTAAATCTACAGCTTACTACGTACATGGAAACCCCAATAATTTGCAATGCCATTTTCAGAATGTATAATTCAATCACACAAAGTTGAGCCAGAAAAATGAATGTGGTATATTGTCTGACACATTCGTTGTTTTGGCTAAACAATTTTTACTATTTTTGAAGAAAATAACAACAGCACATATTCGTATGTTCCATCGTTCGGGTATACGTGCCTGGTATTCTTAAAAAAAAATTACACCGATGAAGAATTTTTAATAGCTTAATATCCTAAAAAAGTTGTTGTTTAAATGAAGGCAAACCGGTTTATTCGAAGCCGTTGCCTCTTCCCGAATCAAAACTAAAATACTTGGAAAAATTTTGTGAAAAACGGGTTATGACAAAAGAATATCATTCTTTTTATAAAAATCTTGAGGGCAACGCTTTTCCCGAACCCAACATTTCAGAAGATCTGATTCTGATGAGAATAATAACTAGTTCTATGTCTGCAATAATATTTTAAATAAAAACACATTAGTGTATATGAAATTGAATTGAATGTTTAACTTTTTTCATTTACATACATACTTTCGATAAGTCAAAGCCGCGTATGTTTTCCAAGTACTGTGAAGCTCCGAATACCAATCCGCCAACGGAATTGGACTAGCAGTTCTTGTCTTGGCTCCAACGTTATTTAAAAGTCAATCTGTAGTGATTTGTTTACGTCTTTTGAGGTTTAGGGCATATCATGACCAGTTGGGTCAATTCTTATAGTTTATTCGGATTAAGCGCATCAAAATGCATAGAAAGCATGAACAGATTAACCTGATCCGACTACTTTTAATTTTTCTGTATAGATGTGTTATCAAAAAATATATCAGCTTTTTAAATTTTTGTTGTGCCAGAAAAATGAATATGCTAAATCTCGGAGAATAGAAGGAATGCGAGCAGAACAATTATCTCAGTTAAAAGAACATAGCGTGAATATAATATATAAGTTCATTTTTACACTAGAAACAAATTCTTCTAATATTGAGAGAGCAATCAACTATGAAACTCGATTTCCCAACATTTTCATTTTGGTACATTCATGCTTCTGGCAAGCGGGCGACGATATATTAAAATAAATTCAATACGTCAAAAAAGTTGGAGTTCTAAGAAATACAAAATTTGTCAAACTGAAAAACTTTAACGCTTATAGTATTTGCAAAGAAGACGGAGATATTTCGAGTAGCATTATGAAATCATTCAGTCAACATAAGGTCCTAACCGACCGGCCAGTTCAACCTAACCAACCGGTTTCCAAAATATATTCATTCGAAAAAATGACCGGTTTCAAAAATAGCTAACTGTTCTCACAAAGGCACCTGATCCTAAAGAGGACCTGGTTGCAAGAACTTTAAGGTAACCGCTTCTTAAAAACCAACTTGTAACAAAAAGTAAGCGGTCTCAAAAAGTAACAGGTTCCAAAACAGTAACCCTATCTACAAAAGTGACCGAATCTTTTAAGTAGTAACTGGCGGCCACCGTGGTGTGATGGTAGCGTGCTCCGCCTACCACACCCTATGCCCTGGGTTCACACCCCGGGCAAAGCAACATCAAAATTTTAGAAATAAGGTTTTTCAATTAGAAGAAAATTTGTCTAAGCGGGGTCGCCCCTCGGCAGTGTTTGGCAAGCGCTCCGGGTGTATTTCTGCCATGAAAAGCTCTCAAGGAAAACTCATCTGCCTTGCAGATGCCGTTCGAAGTCGACATAAAACATGTAGGTCCCGTCCGGTCGATTTGTAGGGAAAATCAATAGGAGCACGACGCAAATTGGAAGAGAAGCTCGGCCTTTTCAGTTTTACTAATTCTAACTGCCAAACGTAATACTAAGTCAGTCAGGTTTCCTGTAAATTTGTCCCAAAAAATTTCCAAATGCATCCCAAATCTTGCTGTCGCAGATGCCACGCCAAAGGCACATTTTTAATTTCTCAGGATACTACTGCTTCTCAATTCCCACCCTTTTACTCTGAGTGCAGTATTCTCCAAGCTGCTACTGGTGTCACACTTCTACGCCGCTCTGAACTATTTTACGATATTGTCCGAGCATTTCCCTGTTTTACTGGCTCCAATGTGAGCTAGTCTGGAGAATTTCTACCTCTTCAATACTATATATGCACTTCAGGTTTTCGACCTTATCCAATATATATGATCGCTCGAGCGATAAAACTCCAATTACTTTAGTGCGGATTAGCATCTTTTAAAGTATATATGTCCAGACGGAATCAAAATATGATCAGCATCAAACGAAATAAGAATGGAGAGCCCGACTCTCTTTTTGTTACATTTGTGTGATCACGTATTCCAACTTTTGGTAACAGATTTAGATCTCACATGGTAATAAAACAACAGAACGAGCTATCCAAAACAATTTTGCAAAGAATTCAAAGACAATATTCAACAGTTAGAAGTGAAATTAGCTTCCAGAAGGCATATCAATTGATAAGGACTCAGCCTTAAATATACTGCTTTTAAAGATAGACTGTCTTTCTCCAGCTATGCTTTAATTTAACAAAAAATATATATACATATTATATGTAGGTACAATTACAGTGCATACTTACATACATACCTACATATATTGTAAGCATAACAAATGCTAATGAAACATACTTAAGAAAGAAAATGAAGAAAAAAATCACTACATGACATATTGTAATTCCTCAAGGAAACTGAAACTGATAATATTTGCACTATGTAGAAAGTAATAAGGAAATTATGTTGCTACAACAAAGACAGTAAAAAAAAGAAACATTTCAAACAACAACAACAAAACACAATTGCCAACTCAAGTGAAAACTACTTAAAGTGCACTCCAATGCACTCGTGCTGTGCTGAGTTTTGTGTTCTAGTGAGATCTTTGCGGGCTTGCCTGACATAACTACTTAATGCTAGATAAGATGTTTAATTAGTATTCGCACAGTATTGCCAACATATGGCAGTATTGCAGCAACAGTTACGAAGTGGTGGAATGGGACCAACAATTTGTGTGTCGTTTTCGGAGAGAATTAAACTTTTTTCATTTTCTATATAATTTTTTCAATTTGATTTGCTCTATTTTGACAACACATCAAAGAGGAATCGACTCAACCGAATTCCAATAATTTTCCAGTGAGTATAGTTGTTTTAAGAGCATTCGTTGGATGGCTCCTATTTCAGAACTTCCCTTGGTGCTTCTCCGCCAACTCCCTTTAAAAGTATTGTAATCAGGGCAATACGTTCGTTCGTTGCGCACTTAAATTATGAGCTTTTCTTCATACCCTCTCTCGTAAGGTGATGATCGTATTTTTCTGCACCGTTCATCATATTCTCGGATGGCGGTGATCTCAGCTTTTGCCTTCACGAGAACATAAGCCAGCCAAGGAAAGGAGCCATCTTCACTAAGCAGATGGAGTACTAGTTGCATGCCCGCAAATTGTAAGCCTTTAAACCATGAATGGATCGATTGGTTCCCTATGGCTCACAACAATATAACTTCGGATCTATTAAGCTCCCAAGAATAACCAAATCGATTTCGGTATTATAAGCACTGTATGCCTTTTAAAGGGCAAGGCGCACACTCACGGCAAACAGTACAAAAAATCGATCCACATTCATTGACAACTTGTATTGCTGTTAAATTTATAAGGATATTGTTGTTGTTTGCCTTGCATAGGTTGGGTAAGGTTAACAAGGCTTGCGTGGGAATTTCCCACACTACTCGGGGACACTTTTGTCAATTGTGAGTGCCCCCAGTTAGTGCCGAGTCCTCAACTAATCATTCACTTTATCTGATGAACTTATGCAAGAGTAAGTGATGCACCTTCGCAACGTCTGCCAGACTGTTCTGGACATCGACAGAGCAAGTGATGAATCGACTCCTTTTCCTCCCTATCCTGACAGCTTCTGCAGATGGAACTTGTTGGTATACGCGACGGTTGAAGCGCCAGTGCAATAGCTCAGTGATCTGTGATGACACCCTTAAGTACCCTAACTGCAGACATGTTAAGATGGAGAAGTAAGTTAGCTCCCTTTCTATCCAAACTTGTCCATAATGACTTTGAGACCTCGCAATCAACCCAGTCGGCCTACTGCAAGGCCATTACCCTTATCTCATATTACCCGATTTTCTTCAGCAGATAGCCCAACGGTAGTTGTGCGAATCTGTCCGTCTCGCTGATGTCTATTTCGTAGTCTTTCATGGCTGCCTCATACGGAAACATATTACCATTAATTGAGATGCCTTATAGATGCCGTGGAGGCTCGAAGCACCAGCATGATATCTGACTCTATTACGTTGGATTCTATAATCGCTAAAGCGACCTGGCTCTCGACAAAGGTGTCTTGGGCCGAAATGTCCTACAGCAATCTGGCTGCTCTTTTTATGGCATATACCACCACCTGGAAGACATTGCATGAGCCAGGAAGCCAGTACGATTGACTAACCTGCAGTCAGTGAGAGTCAGTGTTTTATTTTCCGCTAGAGTTGTATGCAAAAGAACCGCCTTCCTAGCGATCAGCATCTGCATAACTGGGCGCTTAAGCACTTTGGCAATTGCGTCAGCGCCACTAATCTCTGTATCACGATTACTGACGCCAATCGGGAGCTCCAAGGGAGATCATTTCCTAACAGGGATTTATTTCCTAACAGTCCTATCCTCAGCTTCCAAATAAGACTATGGACAAAAATACTTTTAGCCGGAGCGTTTTCGCCCAGTAGCTTCCTAGGTAAGTTGCAAATATAGTTTCCCAGCTTCTGTACCCAGACCCCCAAAAAAAAGTTCTGTGCGACTTCAAATGCTAGCCACTGTGAATTCTTTCAACAAAAAAAAACAATAGAGAGAATGCTAATGCTACAGCAGCTGTTGCCAGTCGTGTTTAAACAAATAAAAATTTAAGAAAATTTACAACAACAATGCTTCAGAACATTTTAGCCACACGTTCAACTTTAGTTAGGAGCAACAACAGGCAAAGAAGAGGAAATCGAACAAGTAGACAAGCACAAAAGCCGTGGGGAGTTAGAGCATAAGCTCAGATTGTCGAATGAATATAAGACACCGTGTGTAATAAAATCAAAAAATTATTGAAGGCAAAGTTTTACAACTCAGTGAGTGAAATGCCTTGCCTGGTGTGAATGGCAAACACTTCCCATTCAGCATTTAGGTGATTCAATTTTGAATTTCCCTACATATCAATACAATTTGATTACTCTTTCTGACTAAATAATGAGTTATCATACAATTGAACAAAAGAAATAATCAAATATGAATACTTTTGATGATGAAAAACTAAAAAGCATTTTTCGATCACTTTTTGGAATCATTTTTGAAGTCCTTTAATGACTAAATTTTAATATTTCATAAAAACCAACAAAAAGAATAATCAAATATGCTTACCTTTGATGATCAAAAACTGAATATAGTTTTTCAATCACATTTTGGAATCATATTTGAATCAAATGTGTTTACTTTAGGTGATCAAAAATTTATAATCATTTTTCATTCAGCTTTCTGAATCTTTTATGAATATATTTGTTGACTGAATAATGAATTTTATACTTGTTGAAATTTTACTTTTCATTAAAAATTTTATTTTTTTCACATACACATATTTTTTCAATCATGAAGCTAAGAAAAAATATATAAAAATTTTATTATTTATGCAAAAGATATTCTTCAAGACAAAAATAATGTAATGCTGCTCGTGAACGAAGATTCCCCAAACAATTTCTCCCCTTCAGCTTCCCAGAAAATACATAATGATTGGACAATACATAGGTTGTGAGCTATTTGAACCCCAGGTAAGTGAAACTATCTTGACATACCTGGATACGGCTTCAACATCCCGTATCGTATCCGTATTTTAAGATGCAGACGATAATGCTGATGTTGGATGTTGTAGTCGCAGGTGTATATCGGTCAAGTTTGTTCGCGAGTTAGCTGTGGTTCGAATAGCTCACTTTCGCATGATTTCCCCTTATGAAATAAGATTATTATGTAGTATCATATTTTGAATGAGATATGAGGAATAAATGCATTATAATGGCATTCAAAAATGATTCAAAAATCTCAACCAAAACGATTGAAATATATTCACGAATATGATTAGAAAATGACTGTGAAAAGCAGTCAAATATTACTCTAAAACTATTAAAGCTCAATTTTACTATGATATCAAATATGAATAAAAAGCGTTTCGAAATAGGAATCATAAATGATTATTCAGGAATAATCACATTTATGGTACATTTTTCTCCCGACGATACGTAATTTTCGAACAGAAAATGCTTTTAAATTTGAACGTTTTTAATCATCTTGGGGTATGATATTTAAATATTTTTTGATCAAAATTTTCAAAAAATGCTGGCTGGGTTTTTAAGCAATAAAATGAGGCTGATTGTGCCCACCAGCAATCAGACGGACTCCCTTCAGCAAAGTTCACACGTTTGCAAAAAAATTTTAAATATATTAGAATATCTAAATCGAAAAACTTAGCAAAACTTTTCCTAGCCAAACTCGAGCTTCCAAAGCTTAAATAAAATCTTCTTTACAAAATTATACTTTTTTCATATTTCACTCCAGCTGTCACGGCATCTCAGCGCGCTCTCTGTTTTGCCACTGTGCGCCATGAATTTATTGCTTCCTCTTAAACTAAGTACGTACACACATACATATGAACATATTTGTTATTAAAGTATTTTGAATGCGCATTATAAGTAGTTTGTTGTTGCAATTTTCTTGCGCCTTTTTTTTCGTCGTTCGATATTTGTTGTTCCATAACTTCCTTACGCCCAAATGACAAACTTGCTGCTTCAAATGAACGAACTTTTGGCTGACTGTAAGTAAGCTGTAATGAAGTTGATGATGTTGTTGGCATTGCTGCTGTTATTGCAGTTTAATTTGTTGTTGTTTTGGTAGGAAATCAACAAACTGTAAATGCAATTTTTTTACAGAAGAAAATTATAAATGAACAGTAAACAAGATTTCTAGGATTTAATGACTTTGCTTAGTTCCAATGGTTAGGAAAGATTGAACTGGCCGGTCCGTGAGGACTTCGCATAGGCCCAAGTTACAAGTAAATGTGAAACGATGAATCTTGTGAACGATGAACTGGTAGATCGTGATGGTGAATGGTAGAACAATAATTTGGGAATCGGTTGGTTGATGCAATACTAAAGTAAAGCAAGTATAAACGATAGCATTCGAGTACCTTTATGCACCAAGACAGTAGGAAATTGAAGTCACCAACAGAAATAAACATCGGATGTGGTGGATAAGTTCAGGTTAAGGAGGCAGTTTGTACTTGCACAATTTTAAGTTACAGACCTCTTTTATCGAAACTCGGGAGCGCACCACCTTTATCTAAGAAAAATGGTATACCTAAATACAAATCATTAGTGATGATAAATCGCTTGCGAAGTTACGTACTCGAGGTGACCGATTGGTTTCGAACGAAATGCCTGGAAGTGTTCATTTCCGTATTGCTTGTATCCCGCATGTGGTGGTAATGATTAAAGGGTAAATCTCGTCAAATCATCAATCAGTCTAATGAGCAAAAGTTTAAGTACATTTGATGCCTTTGAAGCCGTTTTTGCTTCGTTACTAATGATATATATTTCGTTTAAAATAATCACGTAACATTGTGTTTAGCAAAGTAATACAAATTATTAGAAATTCACATTAACCACCCACAGCACTTAAGCATTGTTATTGATAAAATATTTTAATGTATCTTTTTTCGTGTGGCATGCATTGAAAACTATTACAGTTTACACAGGTTTACAAGGGTTGTCTAAGTTCGGTTATAACCGAACAGTATGTACTCAACGTGGGTTTCAATTGTACAGTTCATTTCAGATAAATACACTTGCGAATACATTTACAATAAAACTTGGTGAGTGAAATATCATTGATACAAACTATTTTCTGCTAAGATATAGCTTGTTATTCTAGTCTGCGAACCTTCTAAACTTCTTTATCTAAAAGTGGGCGTTGTCTATCACCGATGTCGCCATTTCATGTGTATAAGGGAAGTATGTATTTCCAATCTCTACGATATGTGATTTTTCTTCGATTTATGGCTCCCGAAACATTGCTAGTGAAAATAGGGCAGTGCCAGGCCAGTTTCAAAAATGTAATACTTTCTAACTTCTTGTTAAATTCCATTCAGAAAGTGAAACGGCATTGGGGGTGGGAGGGTCGCAACAAATTAAATGGGGTTACATTGCAAAATGCCATTGATATTAAGATATTTTCGTAGGGGTATAGCTGATTATATTGTCTACGACCCATTCAAAAGCCTCATATATAAATGAGAGCGTGGTCCTTAACCGATCTCGTCCATTTTTTCTAGAATATTTTCCGCGATAAAGAAATCTTTAATCTTATTACAATCTGTTAATTTTTCTTAGAGTTATAGCTCCCGAAACATAAAAAATATCTTAGTCATTATAAACGGTGGCCACGCCCTTTTTTTAATTTTATTTTTTTCCTTTTTCTTGTTATAACTCCAATAGGGAAATGAAACACCATTGCAATAAAACTCTTTTTGCAAAAACACATAGCCTATTTATTCGCCTTCGACCTATTTAAAAATATTTTATATAAAAGTGGGCGTGGTCCGTAATGATTTCGTTAATTCGAAGCATTCTCTATAGAAAAAGGCAACCCCTAATCGAACTTTATAATAGGTTTAACGGTTTTTGACTTATTATATAATATATTGTAAAATTGATTTTATATCACAAGTGCCACTCCTATATTCAAAAAATTTTGTATCAAGAGTTTTAGATCAGTCCACACATCAAATTTCAACATTCTAAGTGCATATTACTAAGTGAATCAGGTTTTTTGTGTGTTTCAGTTCCGATTTTGCTCATTTTAAAAGTGTTTTTAGATAAATGCCAAGAGACTTATATACCAAATTTCAATAAGATATTCAATATTTATTCAAGTTATCATGTGCACAGGCAGACGGACGGATAGATGGACGGACGGACATATTCCTTCTTTCATTCTGAGCATTTTGATATATAGAAGTCTATATTTATCTCGATTCGTTTATGCCGTTACGATCAAAGGTTACGTTACCAAGAGTTAATATACTGTGTGCAAGGCACGCTGAGTATAAAAAGCATTTCACAAATAACATCAAGGGTATGTACCTATAAATTCTCTTTTTGGTGTTCAGCGCTATCCTTGGCAATGCACAGTGCTAGAATGACACTAGTTCTGCGGACAAAAAGTATAATTTTTTAGTTTCGAATTTTTGACAATATATTTTTGTCTGTCGGAATAGGGAGTAAACCTGATATCTGCGAACTACAAGTACTTTTTTTTGCTCTCTGAGAACTCTAGTACAAAGGTATACAGCTGAAGTGTTAACCGTTATTTGACCGTCGAATTTTGTCTGAGAGTGTTATTGTGCGAAATTAATTAAGCTTACCAAAAATTGTGCGTAAAAGAATTTGATTGACGTTTTACAGATAAATCTGTTGTTTAAAATGGAAGAATAATCGTAAAGGTATGTAAACGACGTTGTAGTTGAGCAGTGATCAAAACACGATCCACCAACATATATTGTAAAAAGTTCGCAGTAGTTCTGATGTTAGCTAGAATATGGTGGTGGTTTATGTGCTCGGTTTCGTGTAAAGTAGGACGTTGTTGGGTCGACAGGGTTCGATGTAGGTTGAATTTGATTTGAGGGAAATTGTGTTGTTGTTCCTTAAATTTGAGTGTATATACCTTTTGCAAGAGTTTGCTAATCGCTGACTTATCAAACATTTCAGAGCATATCAAGATCAATACGGAGATATGTTCTCATGTTGTGGGTGGAAAAATAATAAGCAACAAAAAAGTCGGTTTCTCGAATGAGGATATGTGGAAAATTCAATAGTCACGACTTAACGAGGAGGAGGTGAAACAATAACATTTAAAAAATAGGAGAGTTCCTGCTCACATGCAACTGTAAAAGATAAACGTACCTCACATCCGTTAAATATATAAGCTATAGTGCATGCAGCTATTAGTTGCATTTGACAGCGCGGGCAATTGGCAACGCGATGTCAATTGCAGCTGTGCGCTCACGTCACTGACAGAAAAATTATTATAGCATAATAATTTTCACTAAGCGACAGAAAAAACCCATTATAGATTAGAGCTCTAGCTATTTACTTTGCAATCAAGCATTTCGACCATACGTTTATGGTACCCATTTCATTGTAAAATCAGACCATAGACCTCTAGTATACTTATTCACATGAAAGACCCATCTTCAAAACTTTCAAGAATAAGACTGGAACTATCTGAATATAACTTTACTATGTGTTATATAAAAGGGTAAATCAAACGTTTGTGCTGATGCACTATCGCGTATCACAATGGATGAGATTAAAGAAGCTAACAAACAAATTTTGGCAGTACAGACAAGATCAATGACAAAAACGGCAACGACAAAAATTCATAGGAAAACAGACAAAAACGACGAAAAACAAATTACTTACATGTCTACGACAAATTTTCATTTAATTTTTCGAAAAAAGTTCCACGAATAAGATCTGCAATTACGTACGATAAAAATAATAAAACAACAAATTTAAGAATTTTTGCGCATATTAAACATAAGAAACTCGAGTTACTTAGTTTTGAGCTTGTTAACGAAATAATGACTTTAGAGAAATTACTTTCGAGGCTTGAATCAGAAGCCGGCAAACGCAAAATTAAGAAAATTGAATGGCCTAAAAACGATATTATGTTCGAACATTATACTATTACAAATTTCAAAAATATTGGAAATAAAATTTTAAAATCATTAGAAATTATATTTAACAGATCCAGTGGAGACAGTAACAGATGAAGATACAAAATAAAACTAATGAAAATTTACCATAATGATCCCATTTCTGGTGGACATTGCGGAATGAAAAGACTTTACGCAAAACTGCGAACAAAATTTTATTGGAAGAACATGACTCGTGATATATCGAAATATATCAAAAATTGTAAAGATTGTCTTTTAAACAAGGTTAAACCTAAAACAAAAGAAAAACTTGTTTTAACACCAACTCCTTGTAAACCATTTGATATACTAGTAATTGACACAATAGGACCCCTACCTGAGTCCAAATATGGTAACAAGTTCGCACTTACCATGATTTGCGACATGACTAAATACCTGGTAACAGTCGCTGTGCCAGACAAATCGGCAAAAACAATCGCTTCAGCAATTTTTGAAGGATTCATTTTAACTTACGGCACAATGAATGCCATAAAATCAGATTTAGGTACTGAATTTAAAAATGAATTATTCGAAGAATTAACAAAGCTTTTAAATATTCAACATAATTTTTCAACTGCATACCATCACGAAACTGTTGGCACGATTGAACGTAATCATAGAGTTTTTAATGAATACTTACGTGCATATTTAAAAGATACTTTTTCTGATTGGGATGTTTATTTAAAATACTTTACTTTCCTACACAATACTACGAGTAGCACAGTTTTCGACAATCAGTTTTCTCCTTACGAGTTAGTCTTTGGGAAAAAAGGCAACTTTGCCTAATGAATTGACAAAAGAAAAATTGACCCAATTTATAATGTCGAAAACTATGCCAAAGAAGTTAAGTTTAGGATGCAGAAAACGCACAAAATGGCACAAAATCTAATAAATAAAAATAAATTACAAAGTAAAAATCTGTACGATAAAACGGCACGACCTTTAATTGTAAAAACCGGAGATAAAGTACTTTACAGAAAGAACCACATCATAAACACGAAAATATTTATCTAGGTCCGTTTATTATAACGAAAATTAACGAACCTAACGTAACTATTTTCGATGAAGTTAAAAAAAAGAAAAAGAAGTACACAAAAATCGACTTATAAAAGTAGAGTAACATTTTATACCAACGTAGAAAAATCCAAAATTTTCTAATATTTTTATTGCTAACATAAATAGCAAGAATTGTTAAATAGCCAAGAAGGCATAAAAACTATTAAAACAAAAAAAAACAACAAACACTAATGCAATGTAATGTTAACGACAATAAATGTATAGAATAATGTCTATGCATTCCAGTAAATTGATTTATGTACAAAAGAAAAAAAAGAAAAACATGCATACAGCCAATAAGGCAGAACAAAAATCTATATTTAAAACCATTTTTTAACATGTACTTTATTTTTTCAATATAAATTTAAGAAAATGAAAATTCATAAACAAACTGTATTATATATAAAGAAAACAGACATAAAACAAAAAAACACACAACAACAATGTAATGTTAGATACTAAAAGTAAAGTTTACTTAGCCATAAAATTGGTCCGAACTAACGAATTACAAAAAAGGAAGGTGCACCCTAATATTCGTTCGTTCGAAACAATTGATAACATAAAAAGATGAATGTGACAAATGAAATGTGATCGATCCATTTGCCAAATTCACTCTTTTTTTTAAGGAAGGATGATGTAAGGATAAACTAACCTTCACATCCGTTAAAATAATATAAGCTATGTGCATGCAGCTTTAGTTGCATTTGACAGGCGCGGGCAGTTGGCAACGCGAATGTCAAATGCAGCTGCGGCTCACGTCACTGACAGAAAAAATATTATACATAATAAATTTCACTTAAGCCGGACAGACGTGTCCAAAGAAAAAGTTTTTGTTAATTGTTTTTTGGAAGTCGGAACTTTTTATCGTGATCGCCGTGTGACCACGCTTCTATTGAGAATTCTCATTTCGATACCTTTGAGAAGGTAATTGTTGAAACAACCGGAAAATTGGCTGAGTGGTATAACACAGCAACGATTTGGAGGCGGCCCCCTCCCAGGTGGATATTTTGGGTAAGCAGCATAGAGATAACCTGTTGGGTTATCTCACACAACCCAAAAATGAAGGAAAAATGAACGAAGTTTACAAAATATGATCACATACGAAAGTCACTGGCTAGGAATGGATATTGTATTTGCATTGTCTAATGTTTCTCATAAAGGACGACGTAGTGTGAGTTATTCTGAACGAAGTGAGCGGCAAAAGTGGAGATTAGCATCAGAAGTTTGCTCTCAGCAATCAAATAACACATCTCTTATGGTACATGCGGCATCAATTTCTACACGTACATCGAAGGGCAATGACTTAAAATATGTTTTGACCGTAACAAATGCTATAAAAGAGATCACATGTCGCATGGCATAAAAAATAGCGGGGAGATTCATCTGATCTCCTTTTATCTCAGTATGCACTTGTGCAAAGAGGATTTATTCAACAAAAAACAACATTTCCACCTGAAGTAGTTGCACTTTGGAAATCTCCTCCTAATGAGTTTGACGATGATAAGCCCACAACATCATGTCAGACATTAGGAGAATTAGATGAAATATGTTCCGACGATAATGAAGATATGGACGACAAATGCTTGCTCTCGATTGAACTAGAGGAAGAAGAAGAATTGTGGGATTAGATCGAGGTGGGACTCTACCTGACACTCAAAAAACAACAATTTGCTATGCTTTACTACTCACTCAAAACTGGAGCAACAAAATAAACTCGACTAATACTTTTAAGTAAAATATCATTCTTTTTTATAAATCATTTTTGAATAGCTTTAAGGGTTTCATTTTATTTTACATACAACTTAATTACCGATATCTCGAAAAATAACAGATTCATGGAAAGATTTTAAGAAAAAATATGTAGGTCAAAAAAGTTCTTAAATAATATACCTACTCGTAAGTATGATTTAAAAAGGCGTGGCAGTGATCAAATCCCCCATTTTTTTTTGTCAGAGTTTAAGGGGGGTGCCATATTTGGGTG
This sequence comes from Eurosta solidaginis, assembly GCA_029619165.1. NCBI lineage: Eukaryota > Metazoa > Arthropoda > Insecta > Diptera > Tephritidae > Eurosta > Eurosta solidaginis. The sequence goes on along the minus strand of JARSSU010041811.1, from coordinate 4,854 downwards.
TGCAAATTTCAAGCTTCTTTCTCCTTTGGTTGATTTTTGGCCGCAGAACATGGTCATTTAAGCCATAGTGGCAATGTTAAGTTAAGCTAGAAAATTTTCGAATATTTAATATATTAAAAATTTTTAAACGACGGCTAAATTGACTAAAAAACTGAAAATTTTGTTTTCTTAGCTTCAGTATCTCCTACAGCTATTTATTTTGAAATAGCTTTGCTTTTAACTTAACCAATATGTTTTCTAATTGCTTGCTTAATACATCTACATAGCTTTGTCTATAGAAAAAAAACCTTGACCTCAGCTAAATACACTGGCAGCGCATTGAGAGCGATGTGCCGAATGATGGCCATTTTGTATATTTGCAACTTAAGTATGTTCGTAGTAAGTAGGAATGTTTGCCATACATACTTACATTTATTTGATCATCAGTATGTGTGTTTTCTTATGGTTCTGTATCTTATCTCAATGTCTAAAGATTATAAGCAAAATTTGTATCTCTCTATCATACATAAAAATATTGTATATATAAGACCAGTTAATCAAGCTTTTACTGTTTATATGCTGGTATAAATTAAGCAAATATTTGTATAATTTTTTATCTTTCTTTTGCAAACCATAAAATGTTATTTGATAAGCCTTACAAACAATTTTCACAGTCAAGATAACAAAGATTTGCTGTACAAAATGTAAGTTCTTTCCTCTGATTTTACGCAATGATAATAAAAAGCAAAACATATTTTATTTTACATGTTCAGCTACACAACACTCTATTAAATACTAAGTGCATTCCAGTTAAACTCGTACTATCCATGGATTGTGCTTGATTGGTTTTTAAGAAATTTGGCAAAAACTGATTTTGTTTTTATTTTAGAGAAAACTTATTGAGCAGTGTTAGTAATTTGATACGCTTTTTTCTTTTCACACTTTCGGTAGTTCACAGTGATTAGTTTTTATTATCAAACGTTTTCTCACTATCACTGAGATCATTATGTTGCGACCGAAATATTAAGGAAAGTAAATCACCCGCCTGCTTGGTATTCCGACCACAATGTAAACTTTGCACTTTTTTAAGTATTAACATAATGTGAAAACTTTGTTATTATTCTGAAAATTTACAAAAAAATAATACCAGGTCCCAATAGTACATTTTGAGGTCAGTCATGCAGACACTATTTCTAGAAACATTTGAAATCGATGCCTGACTGTTCGGGAATATTTGAGTTCATTTCAAAACTTTTTTCATAGTCATGCTGGATCATTCTGAGAATATTTGGGATAGCTTGAGAATTTTTCTGTGATTGTTTTAGATACTGTTTCGAGGGAAGGAATAATGAACATTTCGAAATTATTTCGGACTATTTCGGGATTATGTATGTCGGAAGTAATTTGAGATCTTTATGGGTCATCCTGGCATCATCCGGAGCCATTGGAGATAATTCGGAACTATATGCGCCTATTTTGAACCATTTTGGACAATTTTGAAAACATTTAGCAGGGTGGCGGAAAATTCATTAATGAATACAAAAATTATCGCGCTGTTCTGGTATGATTCTTATCGGAAGGTTTTTGGTTTGTTATCGACGTGCTGTCGGCTTTTTATCGATAACAATTGTTATCGCAGTGTTTACGGTATATTATTTGTGATTATCCCGAAGTTATCGAAAAAATATAGGCCTTTTATTCAAAATGTATCAAAAAAATATCGATTAGTTATTCAAAATTATCTATTTGATATGGAAAATATATCGATTTTGTCATCGAAAAGTTATCGATATGTATTTTACTCTATCGATTTTAAATATTTATACCCTTCTATTTCTGATTTTAAAATCTTTACTGTTGGAAACGCAAATTATAATCTTAGTCTCGTAATGGATTATATTGATTACACTGGTTTTACAGCCAAAATGCACCAGAGACGCCATTATGAAATTCCTATGTAAAATCACCCATTTTTTCGAAAATCAAGTACTTTTAATTCTATGGTAACGTGTTTGAGATATTTACGAAGAACGGTTTTTTCCAAAAAAAAATGGGTCCACTTAATTGTATATATCTCAAGACGAATTGAGAAATTCTAAACGGTTTGAAGCTTTTAAAAGGTAATACAATTTGGTATAAACTATGCATACAACACTTTTTGCTAGGCCCTGCAGATTCAAAGATAACGAACAATAATTACGGATTTTATTTGTATTATGTAATATTTGTATTTTATTACCTTGTAAAAGCTTCAACCGTTTTAGAATTGCTCAATTCGTTCTTGAGATATATACAATTAATGGACCCATGGAAAAAACCATTATTCGTAAATATCTCAAACACGTTACCATAGAATAAAAGTAACCTTGATTTTCGAAAAAATGGGTGATTTTACATAGGAATTTCATAATGGCGTCTCTGGTGCAGAAAAAAATTGGAATTTGTGATCCAGTGTTATTCAAATAACATAAAGAAATGTATTTAATTGATTTAAAAAAAATTGTTCACATGACTCTCGCATAGAAGTCCAGTTTTACAATTGGTTTTTCTGAGCATAGTATATTAATAAAATATCGGTATAGAATAAAATATGTATTGATTCACTAGGTGTTTTTTTGGAAACCCTTCAAATACTCGTAAAACTTTCACCAAGTTAAAAAAAAGTTGTTGACACAAAAACAAATCGAAATTTTAAAAATTCATACACAGTAAATTGATGATTTTTCATCTATTATCGTTTTCTTTTAACGGAACTATAAAATAAAAATAAAATAAATTAAGGACGGGACTTCATGAATGGCGCTAGAAAATAATGTGTTGCAATTTCAAAAATCATAAAATCTGAACAATCGGTTGCATGAGATATATATATATATACATATATAATATATCAAGTTTCTAGTGGTTTAAAAGAGGAAGAAACTACGTTCAATATCTTTATCAGCAATAAGATATTTAACGTTTATATATATATATAGATATTATATTATATATATGACGGACCTTGACAATTATTTCAGCCATCAATGTATGCCTTATGTCTAAACATCCTAAGAGTTTCAATCTTCTAGCTGTTAAAATGAGAAGAAAAAATAAGCCCTCTTTTTCGAAAAATCGGTTGTATGGGGGATATAAAGTGTTAGAATCCTGCCAATTTACTATTTTCTCACCTGGTTGCTTCTAAATATATCTGGATTGTTCGCGTAAAACCTTTTCGATTACTTTTCGGATGTATAAGATGGCGTGTTTTTGTAGATGTCGTTATCTTGAACTAACATTGTTGCTGTTGCTTACCATAATATTATTTTACTATATTTTACTAATATTATTTTACTAAGTCTCAGCGATTTCTGTTCAGCATGGAATTCCCCCAATACTATATACTTTTCTATGTATGTACATATTTCTACATGCTGTTAACATGCTTCCACATTGCTTTTCTTCTTATCTTAACAACTCTCGCTTTTTACCTTCACATTTTGCGTAAGTACATAAATCAACTTTTAATTTTTCACACTTCGCTATTTAATTTCACTAAACAAAAAAATGTGTGATTAATGGTTTGTCGTGTTAAAGTTAAATACATCTGTAAAATGGCTGGATAACATGAAAATTGCTACTCTACGTATTTAAAATATGTAATTTAATATTTAAATTTGAATAAATCTTTGATAGAAATCACTTTTTCATTAGTAAAATTGTATTCTTACTCACTAAGTAATTAAGTAATGCACGTGAATTTATGACAATCGTGGTGTTTCTTAAATGATTAACTGTACGTTTGTTGGAGGGAACCTGTTTTTGCTACTGCTATTAAATTACAAAGCTATAAAATACTATTAAGTTTAACTTAATTTCATAAAAAATAAAAATGTGAACAAAGTATAGATTTATGAGTTTAATGGTTTGACAAACACTAATTACAGTTTTCTATGACAATTTCACTATAGGTGTTGTTGGCGCGAACAATGGATCGCTTACGTCAAAACTATTTTCAATTAAACAATAAAATATATAGACAAATAAAACGGTCTTGGAATGGGAAACCCGCTATCAGCATTCTCATGGAAGCCTTCATGCAAAAACTGGAATAAAAAGTACATACGGGAAATGAAATCCAAATAAGGCGCTAAATACGTGGATGAAATCGTATGCGTCTTAACTTCGAATATTGAATGAAAAGCTAATACCGGAGTACCTCAACAAGCAACACGGGAACACAAAATTCACAATGGAAACCGAAAAATATGGAGGAATCAAGTATCAAGACTTTATACCTTTCATGAATGGGGCTCAACCATAATCTTATCCCATCGTAATATCCAAATAAGCGGCTGTATAAGATATGAAATATATAGTGAACAGATATACATACCTAAGCGATTTTTAAGATAAATATAAAATAAAAATAGGTAGGTAGTTTGTGTGAGGATGCAAAGTCACGTTTTTGTGTGGTCTGCATGAAATAGCTGTGATAATGAACCACTTATCTCAATAATCCAAAAAAACGTGAAGCTTTACGAAAGAAATTACGAAAAGTTGCTACTGAACAATCGGTGTATGGGATAATACCATATATACGACCGATGTCTATGCATTTTTTCATAAACAATAGTGCTCTATAGTCAGAGTCAGTGAAATTTGAAGCATCTAGCCGTTAAAATGAGGCAGAAATTACGAAAAGTTTCTTATCTGAACAATCGGTTGTAGTGGACATATGCTATATATACGACCGATCTATTCGAATTTTTCAGGCAACAATATCTGCTATATACGAAAGCATTTGGTGAAATTTGAAGCTTCTAGCCGTTAAAATGGGGCATAAATTACGAAAAGTTTGTAACCTAAATAATCGGTTGTATGATGTATGTACTA